>BQNB010026687.1:0-58342 GCA_026074375.1 Tanacetum coccineum | reverse complement strand
ATTTTTCTTATGGTGCTCAATGCTTACATTTGTTATTACTTTAAGGAGTTACGTTGTTGTGCTCATTGTCTCATATAGATGAGAATTTTGTCAAGATATTGTGATCTACTTATACTTTGGTCTTGGTATGAGTATTGGAGTCACTGGATAGTACAAGATATAAGACACAAGTTTGAGTTATTCTACTTTAGCATCAAGTTTGTTATACTTAGTTTTCTTCATCAGTAATCATTACATAGAGCCTACAGAACTGAAGATTCAAGAGATGGTTAACATACTTTTCAGGGGAAGCTTATTGTCGACATGTTTAACCATCTACATGCACCACTTGAGGGGAAGTTTTTGGTTCATTCAGGGAGATAATCACATCTCAACTTCAGGGGAAGCTTTGGCTTTATGATGAAGTTCGTACACGACTTTGTTTGTTTTGTCATCATCAAATAGAGTCATTGGAAGAATGGATTAGTAGTTGTGGTATATGATTTGTAGCTGTTATGATCCAAGTTGCATATCACTAGAAGACCCCTATTAGATGATTACAAAAAGGGGAAGAAGATTATAAAGATATGATTTGCAGCTTATTATGTGTGGTGGCATGATCATAAGTTAAGAAGCATATCACAAAGGAAGATGTAGTTTCTTCAGGAGATGATTTACATCTCACTCAACTTCCAGAGGAACTTGGCTGTAATGAGAAGTTCGTTACAAACGACTATGTTTTGTTTTGTCTTCATCAAATAGGGAAGAATTGTTTGGGTTACGTGATTTGATAGACAAAAGGAAGACGAAAAATAAGAGTGACTGAATCATGTCTGGACTTATGTCACTTATACGAAGTAACAAGATCAGGTTTTTACTACAATAATGATAAGCGTTACGAGTTGAAGATAAATATCATTAATGTGGTTTAAATACTAATTAATGTTGATAAATTGTCAATTATGTGGTTTAAATACTAATTACTGTTGATAAGTTGTAATTAAGTTTTCATTGTAACGTCTTAGGGTCTCATTATATAATGAGACATAGACTCATAGGTTTGATATCCAACATCCATAGAAATCACAGACTTCTCCAATGAGAGTCCAGATTACAAAGTGTGTGTGCTTTAGTAATATTAGTTAGTTATTTAGTTAGGTTAGTTAGTGACACCATATTAGTTGGTGTAGCCCCATGGTTATAGGTTGGGGTAATAGAAATCGTTCAATGAAAAACCTTGTTCAATAACAATTGTGTTTGTTTAATTCCGTTGTGCATAATTGTTACAATTGTTATTGGTAAAACGATCCTAGATGAGTTTAAAACGATCTCATCAATTGGTATCAGAGCCTGATCTTGTAACTTCCTCTTATTTACCTATGAGTCTAAGAAAATATAATAAAGGAAACTAGTAAATATTAATAAGAAACTATTAAATAGGTTCTTATCAATACTCCCGCCCCCAAAAACACCTTGTCCTCAAGGTGTTGCTTCAACATGTCTCCTCCTGTAATTCCAGGATCCCAAACTCGTCTTTGAACTATTCTCTTCGCATGTCGGTAAGCAAGAAGCTCAAAATGTTGGGACACATTATTTATCAGCCCACTCAAAATGTTTCTTCTTGATTGATGATAAATAATCCCTGGATTACATGTTCTTTCGTGTCTCCTCCCTAGATCACAATGAAGCCCCTCAAAAGTCCTTAAATCAAACCCAACAGGAATATCCACTTCAACATCAAAAATCAGTCCACCCAATTGTTGTTTTCTTGGAACATGGGAGGGCACATTCTTCTCCGGTACACGTGATTGATCTCCTTCCCCAATCGTGATCTTGCTCTCTTGTTTTTTAAAATTTTTAGGAAATCCTGGAGACCTATGGTGCACTGTACTTATAATGTCGTCATGAATTCCAAATTCTTAAGCATACTTTCTGCTGTTTGTGGTAGTCTTCACCGCCACCATATCCATCATAACTTCTGAACGTGTAGACAAGAGCACCTAAAATCCGTTGTCTTTCCCTTCCTTCTCCACCTCGACCTACTAAACTTTGCCCACTAATTTTCAAAAGCGTGGGATAGCGGCTGAAGGGTGATTGGGTGTTTAGGCTTTAAAGCATTCATGAATTTCAGCGAATTGTCTATCCGCTTCCACCTTGATTTTCCTCAATCGTTGCTTGCAAAAAAAAGCCAATTGTTTCGTGCCTGCGTGAGTTAGATTGCAGCCTGATCGATCTTAAACCATTTTCCAAGTTTTTTCGCCTCCAATTGATCGATCTTAAACTGTTCCATTTTTTTTAAACCCTAGAATCGGAACAGCTCTGATACCAATTGATACGAACCGGATCGATAATAGAATAAAGATAAGAAAATAAACGAGATAGATGGTTTATATTGATGATTAAACCGCCCCCGCCCAGTTAGATTGTTTATATTTAGAGAGATTAAAACCGAGCGCCCCCAAGTTGATAAACGAGGAGGAACAATAACAAACCGAACTTAATATTCATGGATATCCACATAATAAAAAACAATCCTAGACTGCCCGATTTTATGAGATAAGAAGCTATCCTAGACCTTCTGACGTAAGAAAATGCATAATAAAAGGAAACTACTAAATGATTGGACTAAGGAAAATAAATAAAGTGATAACTAGTTATAGTAGTTGGCGAAAGAGAACTATTAAAGGAGGGGTTCGTTAGTCAATGTGAGACGAACCGATCATAATAGAGTGAATTGATAAGTACGAAAATAGTTTAACGCCCGACCCCAAATAAAAGGGTTAAAGTATACTAATATGGTGTGCAATCATAAGCTAATGAGAATCATAAACACAAGCAAAACAACGAAGTCCCTTAAATATATACCAAAAGAAATAAGTATCAACACAACTTAAGTACCTAAGTTTCTCAAAGGATAAACCATATCCAAACGAAATAACAAATGTCCTTTGAAGAGAAACAATTCATAATCAAAACTAAATCTCTAGGGTAAGTCCACACTCAGCACTCATAACCCGAAAGCAACCCCCGGCTCCTAGCTTAGATACTGCTGCAGAAAAGAAAGTGCGCTGAGCTTTACACAGCCCAGTAACAGATTATATAATCGAATACAAAAGATAACGAAAGTCCCAAGGATACGATACAAGGTACAAAGGATATCACAATACATGATTAAAGGAATACAAATATAGGGTAAGGCAAATCAAAAGATCAAATCATAGTGTATTGTAAAATGAATCAGAGAATCAAATGAAGTTCAATCACCAAGCCCAAACAAACCAAAATCGAACCAATCACTCCACCAACTTCCCACTATTTTTCCCACACTCCTTAACCTTCAAATCACCCAAGAAAAATCGTTCTTGCCTTGGAAAAATTCTTTGCCGCCACTTTTGGATTTTAGGGTTTCGGTGGTGTTTTGTTTTAGAGATTTAGCAAATGAAAAGTGTAAAAGAGATATAATGGGGAATTATGCCGAGTTTTGAGGCTTCCAAAAGACTAAAATCAGATTTTATCATTTGCCAAATTATTTAGTATTTATCCTATTTTATTTCATATTTAATTTGTAAAGTAATAATAATTAAATATACTTATTTTCGGCTAAATATATATACAAATTTTAAATTATTGGTGTAGTGTTTCATTACATAACATAATGTATTTTAAATCATTTTACAACATTTCCTAATTGCCATATTTTTGTATGTTTCATAATTCTATAAATTAAAATGAATTTTCTTAAGCATTTTTCTAGCTAATACAAGCAAACTTTTACAAAGTGTCCTAAACCCCCTTGATCGCAATTATTACTTAAAACCCCACGAATCAACCGCCCCACCCACCCCCTTAGACCTCGGCCCCAAGCCATCCCCGGCAAGGCCCATCCCTTCTCCCGCCCCCGCCACCCACCCTACCACGCCCCCTCGCCAGCGGCTCCCTACCACGCCCTCTCACTCTACGGTACTCCCAGTTAGCCTCATCGCACTGGGATGACTTCATCCAAAGACTCTTCACAAAAGGAATAAGCTTTAGTATTCTCATGACTCCCTCTTGACGATCCAGAATGGATTCAGGTTCCTCGGACAAAGACCTAGCAGGCTGAATCTGAAAAAATCAAAAGATAGACGGACATGCAATTGATGATAAGGTATCCCCTCAAAAGAGATACATGAAAGATCACCGTGAACGTGCGAAAACTGCGGAGGAAGCGCCAGACGAACGAGAACTCTCCAATAATCCACAATCTCAAACGGACCAATGATCGAGACTGAGCTTGCCCTTGATCCCAAAAAGTTCAACTCCTCTGAATCGCGAAACTTTCGAAACTTTCAGAAATACACGATCTCCAGTTTGAAACTCTAAGTCACGTCGATGCTTATCAGCATAACTCTTCTGTCGCGATCTAGCCTCTTTCAATTTCTCCTTAGCAACAGCCACTTTCTCATTAGTAATCTCGATAAGCTCCGGACCTTCAATCAAACGCTCACCTACTTCATCCCAGCAAATAGGTGCTCGACATTTCCTACCATACAAAAGCTCAAAAGGTGCTGCCTTGATGCTAGCATGCCAACTATTATTGTAGGCAAACTCCACCAAGCACAAATATTCATCCCAGCTACCTGTCCATTCTAAAGCACAAGCCCTCAACATATCTTCCAAAGTCTGAATAGTCCTCTCTGACTGACCATCGGTCTGAGGATGAAATGCTGTACTGAACTTAAGACGAGTTCCCCAAGCTTTCTGTAATCCTTTCCAAAAATGAGACGTAAACTTCGGATCTCTGTCGGACACAATAGAAGTCGGTGTACCATGCAGTCTAACGATTTCCTGTTGAAAAATCTCCGCCAACTTACTAATACCATAGTTCTTTCGAATGGGTAAGAAATGAGCAGACTTGGTTAGCCGATCAACCACCACCCAAATCGCATCATGTCTTTTCTGAGTAGTAGGCAAACCAGTAACGAAGTCCATGGAAATCTCATCCCATTTCCACATAGGAATCTCCAACGGCTGTAACAAACCACTAGCTCTCTGATGTTCAATTTTGACCTGCTGACAAGTCATACATTTGGATACAAAAGTAGCCACATCTTGTTTCATGCCATTCCACCAAAAGTACTGTTTCAAATCTTTGTACATCTTGGTTGAACCTGGATGAATAGTAAATGGAGAACTATGAGCTTCCGTCATAATCTTCTCGCGAAGTGTCTGATCATTAGGAACACATAGCCTATCTTCAAACCACACAACGCCTTCATCATCAACCCTGAACTCAGTATGTTTACCGTCTTCAACATTCTGCACAATAGCCCACAACTCACCGTCATCCCTTTGAGCTTCTTTGATCTGTAGCATGAGGTTAGACTCTATCCTCATACTCGCCCAATAACCATCAGAACCTCGTACACATAGTTCAACATCCAAACGCTCTAAATCATGAAGGATCCTGGAATCAAAACAAGCTATCATCCCAGATTTTCGACTAAGTGCGTCGGCAACCACATTAGCCTTGCCCGGATGGTACTGGATGTTAGTGTCATAATCTTTCAGAAGTTCCAACCATCTTCTCTGTCTCATGTTAAGTTCTCGCTGAGTAAAAATATATTTGAGACTCTTATGATCTGTAAATATATCACAAGCTTCACCATACAGATAGTGTCTCCAGATCTTCAATGCAAAAACCACAGCATATGCTCTCGGCTTCATTTTCTCGCGCTCTTTCCATTCCCGTGCTTAGTTTTGTCTGCTTTGCCTTTGTTTTTGTCCTTTAATTTAATATCCATTACCTACAAGACACAATTAACAAAACAAACGAATACAATGTATTTTATGTTGTTTTCGTTCATTATTGGTCTTTTTAGCTTAATATTAAGAAATAAATGATATGTGTTTAAGCACATATCAGTCTAGCAGTTCCTGTATTTAAGCAAGGAGATGACCCTATTGATACCACTAATAAAATGATGTCATTTTTGTTATTGTCATCACATCTCGTTTCCTATCTACCAACAATCAGCTAAGAAATTCTTCCAACCCAAGACAACAAGAAATTATTCATGATGGAGGGTGACTGTTCAACCGGTTCAATGGAGACAAAGTTCATTTGCTGATGGTACTTTTGGAACTAGGGCTAATATCTCAGGAACAAGAGGGAATAATTCAGGTCAACAAAGGGTTGTGAAGTGTTTGAACTGCCAAAGGGAAGGTCACATGGCAAGACAGTGCCCAAAGCCAAAGAGGAAAAGGGATGCTACATGGTTTAGGGATAAAGTTCTTCTTGTTGAAGCACAAGGATTTGGTAAAGTTCTAAATGAGAAGAAATTGGAATTTTTAGCAGACCTTGGAGTTACAGAAGGTCTAGTTACACAGACAGTCATTACACACAATGCAACTTATCAAGCAGATGATTTGGATGCATATGATTCTGACTGTGATGATATCTCTACAGATAAAGCAGTTCTTATGTCCAATTTGTCTAGTTACGGATCAGATGTTCTCTCAAAGGTACCACACTCTGAAAACACTCATAATGATATGCTAAATCAAAGTGTACAAGAGATGCCGTAATCTGACAAACTCATCTTATGAATTACCAAAGAATAAATAAACAAGTGATAAGCAATATCAATTACTTTACTCTCCAGTATCTGCTAGAAACAACAAAATGGCATCTGTTCAGGATACCAATTCCTTCTACACAACAAGAGCCATGATATATCTGTGTTTGAAACAATTGTCAAATCAAGTAACTAATTGTAACAAGGTCAATAAGGACAACCTAATTGCCAATGAATACTTATCTGCTGAGCTTGAAAGATACAAAGAACGGTTGAAATTGCTAGAAGAAAGACAAAATGTGGATTTTAGTACTAGAGAAAAGCTTATAATGAATGATATAATTCGAGAGAAAAATGCACAGTTTGCGGATTTTGAAAAGGAAATTAACTATCTTAAACAAACTCTTTCTGAACAATTAAAGGAAAATGAATTGTTAACAGAAACATTTAATGTTCTCAAAAAAGAATCCAAGGAAAAGGAAAATAAGAATATTGATAAAGAAATTGCTTTGGAAAAGAAAGTTAAAGAACTGGACAATATTGTTTATAAAATGGGTCAATCCGCGTAAACTGTTCATATGCTCACGAAACCACAAGTTTTCTATGATAACAATCTTAAACAAGCTCTTGGTTTTCAAAATCCTTTCTATCTTAAGAAAGCTCAGCAGATTAGGCCAAGGCTTTATGATGGTAGTGTTATGGCTAAGGAAACCAATGTGATTTCAATTGCTGATTCAGAAGAGACTTTGATGCTTGAGAAAGAGAGTCGATCCAAAATGATTTTAAAACAAAGTGATCCAATAGTTTTTGATGCGTAAATTGTTTTGAATAATATTTTATCAAGTTTTAAATTTATAAAACTCGTTTACCGATACACGCACTAACGGGTAGAGAACCCGGTCATATGTAGTGCAGTAGCTTGGTAAATCCAAGGTCGTTCCAAGAGCTAAGGTTAAATAGTTCTAATTTGATTATTGTCACGTTTGAAAATGGTTTTATGTTGATTTTAAGAATTATGGAAAAGTAAATACAGAAAAGTAAACAGATAGAAGAATTCAAGGAGAAAGACGTGCTAACCTAACCATTTCACTACCAATGAAAATTGTTTTGAGGTAGAAATATTATATTAGGATAATTTACTCTATACATTCTCATCATGTTTGGTGATAACAAACATGTAACTTATAACACATAAACCGTAAAGTGCTTAAGTAACTCGTAATCACAAATCCATAATTCATACGTCAACAATCTCTCGATCTTTAAGTTTTTTTCTACAACAACAAATTTTAGTTCGTCACTCCGACGTAATTCACTAAAGGAATGACAAACAAACTTTAATTTATTGAAAGATCAAAGTAAATTTTTTATTTTTCCAACCTTAACATTTTTTATAAAAGGGACACAAACCCCCCCCCCATTTTTAAAAAACATATACAAAACATTTTTGTATTTATGTGAAATGTTTTATTCCAAATAAACATTTTGAATTTAAATTTTCTACCAAAAAACGGCAAGAAAGTTTTAGAAAAACCTTCCCCACAAAAAGACAAAAAAGGGAGCGTCTGAAAAATGGGCGGCCCCCTTAATTAATTAAAGGGACCGTCCATAATTAAAGGGACCGCCCTTGTATAATTAAGGGGACCGCCCAAATAAAAAAAATAATATTTTTCCCTATAAATAGTGGACTGTTTCCATAGATTTTCTCACCTCTTTGCGCATAGTTTTTCTCAGATCTAAACTCTTCTTTCAAACTTTTTTTCTTTGATCACTTAATCTTGTTTATAAGTTTGTTTAAATGGATCCAATCATCCATCCATTCAAGTGCAAAAGAAGAACTAACGCTATCATCAAAAGCAAATTTATGTAAGTATTAAGTTAGTGGCATTCGTAACAATGTCCCTACATTCATAATGTATAGATCGAGTCCATATATTCCAAACTTGTTGTAACAGATAGATCAAAGGTGATCAATAAGAAGGTATGGTATAGATCATATGATCTTGGTATTTCTTGGAGATGTAAAGATATGAAGTGTAGGGAAGATATGAAGTGAGTGAAGTTGTGAAGTGTAGGGAAGTTTGTAAAGTGAAGTTTTGAAGGAAGAATTGTGTAGTTGTGAAGTTTGTGTTGTGAAGTCGTGTAATTAGTGAAGAATTGAAATCGTGTAAGATTGGATCTAGCTAAGATTAGAACTCGACATCTACTTAGTGTCAGAAATTGATTAAGCAACGTGTGTAAGGTTTTTCTCCCCCAAAAAGGAAGCTTGTTGACTATTGAAGATAACTCTCTAGTTTGGTGCTCGAGGAGTGGAGTAGGGCGAAGAGGTGCTTTTGTGAGCGAACCACTATAAATCATCGTGTCTGGTTTGCATTTCCTTTTACTTATCTCTTTACATTTATACTTGTATTTATCACTCCATATTTATATTTGCAATTGTGATTCTGATTGTGTTACTTATATATATATTGATTTTGTTTGTGTCATGGATTGAATGTGAACATTGATGTGAATATGTATTGTTGGTATAAAATTTATATGATCACTCATCATATTAAATATCACGCTTGGATCGTTATTTGAAACGAAACATTTTTAGAGATTTAAAAGAAAACTTATTTTCCACAATATAGTATCAGCTAAGGTCACGACCTCTAATTTCAAAACAAATAGTTTCAAAATTTGAGTTCGATCCAAGTTTATCAAAATTACCCCACTAAGGGGGTTAAATATTAAATGTTTTGTTTGATTAACATTGTTTTAGTTTTGATGTTATATACACTAATTATATTAGCTCGAGATAAAAATAATGCTTAAAATAAGTGTTATATGTTCGGTATCAAATTCAGAAAGTTGTACACCTTTCCGCAAAGTCAGAAAATAATTTTTTACAAAAATTGTAATTCTGAGTATCAGGTGGGCAACCCCCTTAAATATTTGGGCGGCCCCCTTAATTCCTGGGTGGCCCCCTTAATTTAAGGGGGTAGTAACACCCCCATTTTTACAATATAGCAGCGGAAGCTATTCTGGGGTATTACTTCATGGATACAACAATCATAATCATAGAAAACGACTCAAAAGAGACGTTGTTGGAAAAATTTAGTTATCATTCATCATATTCAGAGTTTTTACAAAATGCAGGTCCCAAAATCTAAAACATCGTGTTTGACTGAAAACAGTTCAGGCCATCATCGAGTCCATGCCAACTCGTGCCCGCAACTTTGCTCAATTAGTAGACCTGAGATAAACATGCTAAAAAGTCCCAACACAATGTTGAGTGAAATTCATTAGTTTGATATAAACAGTTTAAATACAAGTAAAATTTATAATAGATTGTATCAACACAATTAATATGAAAATGAAATTAGTTATGATCTTTTGGGTCCAGTTATTTATATACCCGATCTTAGTAATAATCCGCAATGATCATAGTAACAATGTATTATCCCGATATAGCCTTGTTTGGTCTATGGTCCTTTTCACATGTCACCAACACATAAAGAAAATATACCATTATCATGCCAAAGTCAATTTAACACGACTTGATGAGCTCATATAATAAACATAATTAACATCCAAATTCCAAATTAACGACTTAAAGATAAATTTACGCCTTTTAGGATTTTATAATACTAACATTAATATCCAAGACAATTTAACGACTTGAAGTCAAATTTAAACGACTTGTAGGATTAATGAAACTAACACATTAAATCCTAAAGACAATTTAACAACTCGAAGTCAAATTTTATTAAATTAAAAGTGAACGTGTAAATTTAAAATAAATAGTTGAATATTTATTGACGTAAAAAGACGTGAAAATGTGAATTGTTACAGATATTGGGAGATACTACCCAAAGAGATATTGGGAGATATTACCCAAATAGATATCTTTATGTACTTAGGCAATAATATATCAGGATAGCATATAGTTTAGAGAACACTTGCATTCATGGTTTACAGCAGATATTACAGGTTTATAAATCCTGTGAGATTATGAACTCATTAAGTCTTTGAAAAGTAATCACATTGTTATGAGTATATAAAAGAGTTTGTAACAAGCATGTATCCCCCTCGCGGGTTTATAAAACATGTAAAATAAGTAAAGGCGAGGTTATGAACTTCACCTGATAGGTAGATGTAATAAATATTCCAAAATGAAAGCTGACGACCTTATCACAATCTTAACCGGGGAATGTTGATATAGTAAAATGATAGTAAACAGCCACGTCACGCAACCTGAGTAAATATGTTGAGTCTTAGGAAGATTGTACTTTAGAACTTTGGTTTTAAGAGTTATGAGTTTGATTGAAGAGTTTGGAATTATTGTATCACCGTTCGGGCCATCATAATTCAGAAGTCATTCAGTAAACGTTTGAGGAGCTAGGGCACTTTAAATCGTAAACCCAACAACTCAGTCAGAACGTAATACCAAGATGAAACCTCTTAATATGAAGCTCCCTAGTATTGTGATACGATATAATCGGTTTTAAGCGTTTTGATCAATATCTGGAAATGTTAAGCACGAGAAGCGTTAATTAAAGTTATGTCTTGTAAGGTTTTAAACATGATTTTATACTTTTTCAAAATGTTACATTTTAGACCCTAGGGTTTGGAAAAATGCAAGTAGACCCCTAGGGTTTGCATTTTTACGACTTTGGTCCTTCAACTTTGAAAGATATACTAAGTAAACCTTGGACTTTTAAAAGTGACATAATAGATCCCTGGAGTTATAACTTTGATAAAATGACACTTTTAGTCCTTTTAGTTATAAGTTTCCAAAAGTTACGATATATACCCCTTGCATGGATTATAATTACAAAACATGTCCAAATTGCCATGCAAGCTTATTTTAACATTTCATTAGACATTTATGAGTTATAATAAACTAAAATATGAAGTTTTAACGCAACACAAGTTTAAAATAACGATTCGTTAAGCTAGGAAGCAAAACGGGTCAAATTAGGGTTTCAAAACGTAAACGCGCGGGTTTTAAGTTCAAATTCCTTCATTAATCAATAAAGTGGTTATTTTAACATTATTTAAGAATTCTAAGATAGATTATAACAATATTTAACCATTATAACATTTAGTTTTAAGAAAAACGCGAAATTAGGGTTTCGGGTGTACGGTTTTGGATCAAAACAGAAAATAAGTATGAATTGAGTTATGAAACTTTAACAAGAGTATATTTAGGATCATATGAACATTATAAGGGTGTAGTAGCAGAAGTATAACATTCAAAACCTGGGTTTGAGCTTCAAGGAGCAAAAATGGTGGAAACGGGTCAGAATCGGGACTTTCGGCTTCGTACGGCTAGAGTAACGACTCCCGGGCTTCGTTTCTTGGTTTATTTTGCTTCCTTTCTGTACTTGAGCCTTCTTAAGATCTATTAGAATTCATATTGAGCAAGGAATTGCTACTATGAAGGGTTATAGAGGAGGAAGTGGGGGATGAAGAAAAATGAAGTGTTATGGCTCCTATTTATACCCATTTGAAGGTATAATGAGTAAGCAAGCTTCATGATCTGGTCTTGACACATGGGAGGGCTATTGAATGAGGTGGAGAAGCTACATGATGAGTCTTGAGGTCTAGAGGTGCTAGGATTGCAAGGTGGAAGGTTTTTAGGGGTGTTTGGGTGTTCGCGGCTGATTGGAGCAAAAAGAAGGCCATGTGCCTTTAATTTCGACCAAGAGAAGGTTCAAGCAGGTGGGTGAGCTGCTACAAGGTGTCTAGAAGGAGTTTATGCAAGTTCCTTGCACATGGTTAGGGCTAAAATGGGTTAAAGAAGCCAAAAATGGGGTGCGGGTCTGTTTTGGGCTCGACATAGTTTTCAAGAGTCTTTCCAAGGTACATTGTGTTTATAATGATAAAAAAAAAAAAAAACAAAAAAAAATAAGGATAAGATGAAATAGGTTGTTAAGGTCTGGGATTAAAGTAATTAGCAAAGATTAGCAATTTGTTTGGGTTAAAACGGATTAGAATTAAGAAAGGGAGTACGGGTCAACTATGGCTCGTCTAGGGGTTATCTCGACTTTCTTGGCTTATATTTTGCATACTCTTGATTAGGAATGATGGAATACAAATCCTAGGGCTTATATAAAGTATTATCAATGAAGTTTGGTCGTTGGTTTAAGTTATAATGGGTTGAAATTGAGAAAACGGGTCAAAGTTACAATTAGGGCATAATTAGGGTTTTCTGGATTCGTTAAGGTTTTCTAGGCTTTGATTTCTTGCACATTGCCAAGTTAATGATAGATAATGATTTTAACAAAACTCATTTTTTTATGTGAGATTATAATGGCCCTTGGTTGGTTATTTGGGATCAGAATGATTTAAAACGATTAAACAGGGTAAAGAACCAATTAGGTAACATTTAGGGATTCTAGGATATGTTTTACGTACAAGTAAGTAAAATGATGAAGTATGATTAAATAATGATTGAAAAGGATTGGATATGATTGTAAGAATAAGTATTTCAACTTATTTGAGTGTTGGTTAGGGATATGAAGGAATAAAAACCAAAAAACGGGTCATGATTTACTATTTTGTCCCTCGTGGTAGGGTTTTTTGACTTTTGAATTAGGGTTTTGAGTGAAA
The DNA here is from genome assembly GCA_026074375.1 of Tanacetum coccineum. Lineage (NCBI taxonomy): Eukaryota > Viridiplantae > Streptophyta > Magnoliopsida > Asterales > Asteraceae > Tanacetum > Tanacetum coccineum. The sequence continues at coordinate 45,206 of BQNB010026687.1, read as the reverse complement.
ATGTGTATGACATCTTATGAAATAGAAAAATTAGGAGTTTACACATTGTATATTGAGTGTAGTAGCTTGCACAGGAGTGGTGGTGAAGAAATTAGAGGTAAAACAGAGGTAGAAGAGCTAATTTTAGATATCAAGGCATTAATGACTTTATAATTGAGCTTTAAAGACTTGTTAACCATACCTTTTGAGGGAATGTATATTCATATGATATGTTATGCTACTTGTACCTATGCTTTAGTAGCTTGTACATTCACTTTAGATATTAATCTTTTATGGAATATAGGGTTTAGAGGTATACATAAAGGTTTAAAGCCCGTTTTGATATAACGTTGCGAATGATACATTATAGGAATAATGTACTTTGTAATAAGGATATGATGATATTGACTTGACATGTTATGATGTTTTCTTGACATATATGAAGACAAGATTGCCATAGATAGGTTGCGTAAGCTCGTCTACTGTAGTTATATAAGTTACATGACATACTGAGATATTGACAATGCAAGTAATGTAATAAAGCGAAAAATTTCCCCGTATAATTGTGATAATAGTAAAGTAGGTTGATGAAAATTCTTGGGTTGTTATACTTGGGGTTAGTACTGCTAGCTTTAAAAAAATCCAAAAATAGAACCAGCAGTACTAACTATGGGTTAGTACTGCTTGTTCCAAACATCCCTTAGAGTTTTCAAAAATCATTTTTCTTTTTGTTTTAAGCTGATTTGGTGCTTAACAGATTATCAAATAACAAAATAAGACACTTATAAGCAGACTTCAATCAAGAATAAGCACTTAAATAAGCCAAATCAATCTAACAGTGTTAACTAACATACTACCAGTACTAATTGAGAAATGTGCACAAGTTACTTCCAAAATAACATCTAAGCAAGATAAGCACTAAACATCATGATAAAGCATAAATAAACAAATATAAGTATCAAATAAGCAGTTCCACAGTAAATGAGCAAAATAAGTGTAGGTCCTTATCAACAGGATCTCAATGAGCCTTAAACGACTTATAGTTCTCTGAATAAATCCAAAGAAACTATGAGAGACAATAACCTAGAATACAAATATTGACGCGGAATATCAATATCTATACCAAGATGAACACAAGAACAAAATACTAAATTTGCTATTACTATTACTATTTGATTGTAAACGATCAATCAACACATATATATCTTTATTCCAATACATATCTACGTTCCTTTTATATAGATTAAGAGGAACCCTAAACGCGTTAAGAGATAATGCTTATCTCTTCCTAAAAAATAACGCAAGAATAACATTACTATAATTACAACCAACTTAACTAATTTGACATAACAGTATTAACTTAAAATACGCAGGTAGACCTAAGTTATAAGCTGGCAGACTAACTTGCTCTACCAGACTTAACTTCTATAACCTAACATACTAACTAACCTTTTCATTACTAACTATACTAACAATAGACTTAACTTTAATACAAAACAGTATTAAGTCTGTTTACAATATTTTTCCTAACAATCCTCCCCTAACTTGATCTTCATTCATGAACTTCAAGTTCCTTCAGAATATTCTTGATCTTTAAATACTTTAAGGCGTCTTCTGTGCTTTTAGTAGGATTGTTCTAAACTCCTGTCTTCAAAATAATAAACTTTATTGTCTTCAAATCTTTACCAGCAACTATCTTTAACTCTTGTATCAGCAACCTTGACAATGTTGTACATCAAAAACATAAAGTTTCAGTCTATTCTCATCCACTTCCAGGTGTGTTAAATCTTATACTCCTGTGAGATGTGAATCAATGAAAATGTAAAAGGATTTTGATGTCTCTTTACCAGTTAGCCATTAACTCTGGAGTAGTCAGTTCTTTGCCACCAAGAAGTGTATGTCCAATGTACAACTGAAAACCATTTCCAACTCTCAGTTACTTAAACATTGGTGAGTCGAATACCATATGATTTTTGGCAAACATTACAGCCATCACGGATTTGATATGGCTTTACCATGTAGACCGCTTGCTCAGGCTAGATCATGCTACAGTATAAATACTATGGGTGCATAGAATACCATACAATTTTTGGTAAATTATCAACCATAGAACGGAATTGATAGTCTTGATACCAGCAGCCGTTTGCTCTTGGACTAGTTAGTTCTATGTCCTGTTAAACATGGTGATCTCAAAAAAAACCATTTGTTTGTGAGGTGTTAGCACACTCAAACCCTTTCTTACCATCTTCATGAGTAGATGTGACTGTTTCATCATCCCATTCAGAATCTGCAAATTCTTCACAATTGTTTATCCTCACAAAAACTTGATCAGTCTCCAAAGCATAGAGCTTTCTCTTCCCAGTTTCTTGCTTCAATTCCAGCATATTGTGAAATACTTACTTCCTTAGTCAGAGGATATTTGCTTTCCACAAGCAATGAAAAACAAAGTCCAGTATCTGTCATGATAGTATGAACTCCGAAGAAACTATTTATTTTTTCCAGCTGATAAGCTTCCCAGTCTTGCTGTGTATCCCAAAAGTCAGCCGTCATCACCTATTAAACATAATCATCAGATCTCCCCAAAGCATCTCTGTCTAATCCATCAGAACTTATCTTATTATTCTTCCATGACTAGCTCATAAATAACTTTAAAACTTCTCTGTCCAAATCGATAAAACTCCCATTAAAGTGCGAAAGAATCCTGATGACCATTACTTCTTGTTACCCTTATTCAGATATATAATCCTTTTTCATCAGGTTTGGTTTTGATCATGTTTGAGTTTAGTTGTAAGGAAAAATGATTGCCATTCAATAATGGGATATTGATGATCAAGACTCTCAACATCAATCACTTTGTCCTCATCAGGAGATATATGCAAGCATATCTTCAAATCATCATCTTCTCTTGTGAGACTAGAGCCATGCTTTCTCCTTTTTGCCTTTAACTTTCTCCTTGTGCCTAACTTCCTTTTCTTTGCTCCTTCTTCCTCTTGAGCTTCCTCATGAACAGATTCATCCTTCTTTTCTTCCTCTTTATCAGCATCTTTCTCATTCATCTTTTGATGTGCTCTTTCACTTCTGTATAACCAATAGCCACAAAAGTCCTGATCTTGCTTCTTATCTCTCATACAGTACTTGAATCCCTCAAATGACTTAGTACTTTAACTCAGCATAGCTTCTTGTTCGCGTCATGTTTCAGATAAGTGATCCATCTGATTTCTAAGCCTGAGATAATTGTTGTGGCTTGTTTCTGATAAAGCACACCTTTGTTTCTGCACGAAACTACCTTTGGGGCAGCTATTGTGTCAATGTAAGGAACTTTGCTCTTCCTCCTCAATAGATATTGCTCTCCCCTTTCTTCTTGTTGAATCTTTTCTGCAAGAATCTGATCTGCATTTAATCTTGCTTGAATGTAATCAAATTCAGTTGCCAGAGCCTCTCTTGAAGCTTCTTCCTCTTGCTCTACCAATCTTCTAGCCAGAAGTGCATCAAGATCAATTTGTCTTTGTGTTTCAGCATCCATTTGAGCTTGCACTCTTTTAGCTTCTTCTAAATCTGCTAACTCTTGAAGCTCTTTTGATGTCTTTGATGCTTGAACTTCAGCTTGAAGGTCCTCTTCAGTCATTGGCTCCTTTCCTTTTCTCCTTTGAGCCCTTTCTGCCTCACCAGTATTAACTTCAGCAGCATTAACTTCACCAGTATTAACCTCAGCAGCATTAACTTCACCAGTATTAATTTGAGCTGAAGATGTACTATCAGGATTAAGTTCAGCAGTATTAACTTGAGCAGTATTAACTTGAGCAGTATTAACTTGAGCTGAATCAGGTCTCATAAATGAATGAGATTTGATATTTCTTTATGGTAAATCTTGCTAACCAAGAGGTGCTTGTGATCCCTTACACCCTTCTGAAGACTACATTTGTTAAGATCTGTGCAGCCTCCAAAGTGGAAGGACTTAATTGTATCTTCTTGAACCTCACCCTGAACCTCTTGCTCTTTTCAGGTAACAATATATCCTCCTTGATCTGTTTCAAAAGGAACTTCTTGATCCTTGACCCACTGCAAATCCTTAGCTTCTTTACTTTTCCTCTTCTTCCTCATCTTGTCTCAAGCTTTTTTTAACTACTCATTCAGCTTGAGAGATTTTCTGTTTCAAGTGGACTTCTTAGTTGTTCACCATCATTTCCTTTTCCAAAGATTTTACACTTGACTCCAGCCTAGGTACAATATCCATTAGGTTCCTAAGTTGGGCTCACAATTTCTTCACTATATCTAAACATGCGCTTGAAAAAACTCTGGTTTCATGTGAAGAGGTGAGACATATAGATAAGCGAAGTTATCAAAATGATGGACCTTCTTTATCATATATGAAGGTGGATTGTAATTGAGGAGATTGTGAAGAGGTTTGGTTGAATGTCAGGATGGTAGAGACGGTGAAGGTGATGTTGTTTGTACAAGGTTTGAGTTGGAGGTGTTATAATGTTGTTGTACACTTGATGGTTTGAGGAGTTGGTTGTACAGAGGTGAGTTAACAAATGGGATGTGGTTGTGTTTTATTTTGTAAACATGAGATGATGAGTACTGTAACAAAAGACAGAGATGTGTTGTTAGGATCAGCACTCTTGAGTTTTTGATGTTGACCTGCATCAAGGGGTTAGACATAAAGGGGTGGATTAACAGGCAATAATGTCAATGGTAATCACCATGAAAACCGACTTTTCCATATTCCAAAAATCTTTTGGTTAATGAAAGCAGGTGAGCAAAAAAAAGGTCTTTTTGTTTTTCAGTTTTGAAACATGGTCAAAATCAAGTTGAAAGGACGAAACGTGGGGTACCCTTTAAAAACTTTGTGTGATATTGTCCTTTATTTCAGGCGATAGGTGGCGTGAAGCGTCTGTGAGGGGGATGGTTGTAGGGGGGGTCTGGTTTTCTTCCAACTCAACGGATAGTCTAGAAAGGTTAGTATAATTCACACAGAGCAGTTAAAAGTAAAGTCACTTTCCAGTTGGGAAAGGACAGATAACATCTGCAGCGTAAGCATGACTTCATCGATAGAAGCTTGGACGCCGTCCGGTCGAGTTCTGGGGTTAAACGAGCGCTACACCCGAACGAGCGAGATACACGCAACATCGAAGCATTTGAGGTCGTTAGATCTGCCTCTTCACTGGGCTTCGGAGCTTACTGACACAGTATTCTCATTCTATCAGTGTCTGATAGGGGAGAGGTATGATCTATATGGTTTCTCAGCACACTGCGTCAGCAATATATCTTATGAGACATTGTACAAGAATCTCCGTATTGGTCTTCACACAGATGACTTTGCACTCTCAAACTGTACAAAGTATCTGACTCGAATTTCTCTCATACAACCTTTCACTTGATTCTCTTTTTATGAGTACTTCATAGTAACCAACATAAACTCCTAGTCAACAAAATCTCTTATACATTTTAGATGATCTCTATGAGCGTTTATACTGGGTCTAGGTGGGCAGCGCTGCATAGGGAGACTCTGCAACACAGCTCATTGCTACATGCTGAGTGTCTGCTGTGCCTGCTCTGAGTCAATGAATCACATGCTCAGATACCAGATAAGGAGGCAGAGCATCTTCTCTCCTAGGTGCGTTCTAGTTACTGCTAGCGACCGGGAGGAGAGCAGTCCATAGGGTGCAAGTCACGTAGCGACGGCAGCTCTATAGAGTCGAGTAATCTTGCAGTCGGACACAATTCTAAAAGAAATGAGCGAGAGAATCGCTCGTAGGTGATTCGACAATCGGTTAATCAGATAATGGCAGATCAATGTGTGTTAATTGCCGAGTACTTCAGCGATACCTCAATTATTATCTTCTGAGAAATTCCACTATCTCTTGTTGTAACCAGTACTCTCTGTGGCGGGTCTGCGAGATGTCTACACACACGAATAGCTCACACAATCCATCTCAGCAATCAGCGAGCGTGCTTACACATACTCAGTCGGTCATCTCGGCCATAGACCAGACACATGGTGACACAATTATCTTGAATTCTGTAAAAGTAAGGCGGGGTGAGGGGGGGGTCTATATATATAAGGATGACAGTGACAGTTACAATTTGGACTACTCGTTTTTTCAGAACTCGCATAGTATGCGCGAAACACGAGAAATGGCGTTGTGGGGGGTTTTATGTAGTGGTGTAAAGGTGGTTGTAGGGTGGGTGTTTTATGTAAAAGTAAGGTTGAGGCGCGTGGTGTTAATTTACACAACACTCATGCTAATCAGTTGTCTTATACGCTTACACAGAGGAACATACACTTCGTGAGGGGTTTATGAGGTGGGGCGAGTGATGGAGCGGCGAGCCTCCAGAGCTTGGCGTACATAGGTGATGTTTTGAATAAAAATAAAATAATTTATATCAAACATATTAAGTGAAAGCTACCAACTTAATCTGTCCAACCAGACTAAAATAGTCAACAGTATTATAGTAACCATCAGACTTAACTTACTTTCCAACCAGTTTTAATAAACTTTACAGCAATAGACACAGACATCATTACTATACAACCAAATTGATCCAATTAGCAGAGTGACACCTGGCATTTTCTTTTCATGCCCAATTGATCTTGCATCACTCTTTTCCAACACCAAAGTACCTGCAAAGTTAGTCTGAACAAAACAAACAATTCTAATCTAACTTATACTAAGCAGAATTAACCTAAGTTAACTACCAGACTTAATACTCAACTACCAGTACTAAGTGATTACCAGTTTTAACTTTTACACTAGCAGACTTAATACTATGCTACCAGAATTAAGTTACTATGTTACCAGAACTAACCCTAAATTATACTACCAGAATTAATTCTAACTAATACTACCAGGATTAATTTTAAACTTAGAGCTACCAGAATTAAATCTAATTTAGACAGGACTTAATAATACATTATAAAATTTACACTTTTTCCTCCCCTTAAATGTAGCTTATGGGTTGATCATACCAATGCTGACTACCAAGTAATTGAACCGGGGTCCATCAAATGGTTTTGTCAACAAGTCAGCAACATTTAAATCTGTGTGAATTTTCGTCACACTTATGAGCTTCTTCTCATAACAGTCTCTGATGAAGTGGTGTCGAATCTCAATGTGTTTGGTCTTGGAATGATAGACAGGGTTTTTCACAATGCAGATTGTACTCTCATTATCAATGTGGATTTTGGTATTCATGAAGTTGAAACCATAGTCCAACAATTGATTTTGAACCCACAACACCTGTCCACAGCAATGTGCAGCAGCGACATATTCAGCTTCAGTTGTTGACGTGGCTACAATAGTCTGTTTCTTGCATTGCCATGAGATAAGTCGTTGACCAAGAAATTGACAACCACCTGTTGTGGATTTCCTGTCAAGGTTGGAACCACCATAGTCACTATCAGAGAATGCTTCCAAATCAAGGGGTGAGTCCCTAGGATACCATAATCCCAAATTGGGTTTGCCCTTGAGATATTTGAAAATCCTCTTGACAGCATTGAGATGAGAAGTCTTGGGAGATACCTGAAAACGTGAACAAACACATACTGCATACATAATATCAGGTCTAGAAGCAGTTAAGTACATGAGAGAACCTATCATAGATCTATACAAGTGTACATCTACATCAAAAGCGTCCTCATCCTTTGTCAAAGGCAACTTGGTCTCCATAGGAGTGATAGCAGCTTTGACATTCACAAGATCAAACTTCTTGAGCATTTCAGCTACATACTTGTCCTGAGATATGAAGATGCCGTCCTTGTTCTGTTTGACTTGAAGACCTAAGAAGAATGTAAGTTCACCCATGGAGCTCATTTGAAATCGGCTTTGCATCAAAGCTTCAAAGTCAGCACACCAAGACTTGTTGGTAGACCCAAAAATGATATCATCAACATACACTTGAACCAACATGATATCCTTTTTGTTTCTTCTTATGAATAAAGTCTTGTCTATTGTGCCCCTCTTGTATCCATGCTTCTCTAGGAATGAGGACAAAGTGGCATACCAAGCCTAGGAGACTTTGGTGTCCAAGCCATACAACGCCTTAACCACCTTGTACACCTTTGTAGGATGATCAGGATCAACAAAACAGAGGGTTTTGTGAGACATAAACCTCCTCATACAATAGTGCCAATACAGAAATGCACTTTTAAACGTCCATTGATAGACTATGACCCATAAATGTAGGCAAATGGCCACAAAACAACCTGATAGCTACAATTCTTTGCTACAGGTGCAAAAACCTCATCATAATCAATCCCCTTTCTTCTTGTCTAATGACCTTGAGCTCAACTAGCCGTGCATTGTTTCTGTCAACTACTCCTCTCTCCATCCTTCTGTTTCTGGTAAACCCATTTAGTACCTAATCACCTTTAGCACCATTGGGTAAATCACCAAAAACCCATACTTGTTGAAGCTTGAACTGCAACAGTTCTTCTTGCATAGCTTCAACCCAGCTTCCATCTTCAAGAGCTTCTGTCACTTTCCTTGGTTCAAACTGAGATAGAAAGCAAGCAAAAAGACAGTGTTGTTGATCTTTATGATTGCTTCTTTGGTGAGCTTGAATGTAACTCACTAGAGCATGAGCCTCAGTGATTTTCTTGAGAGAGCTTCTAGTCTGAACAGGTGTATTGGGATCTCCAAGGATTTGACTTTGAGGATGGGCATTATGAATCCTTAGAGTGGGGTTGGTGATGACATCTACCTCATCAGGGAGATTGTTGAAATCAGTAATAACCCCATCATCATCATAAGAAGCTTGTTCAAAAATACCTTCACTTGATTTATCATAAATCCTTATTTCAGGCATCTCATCATCATCATCATCAGAGATACCTCTTTCTTACATATGAGCACTAGGAGCGACAGCTTCTATATGACCATGGGGGGGGGGGGGGGGAAGGGGGGGGGGGGGGGGGAGAAACTTGCTCATCACCATTATTAAAATCACTACTACCAGTTATAACAGGATTAGTACGGGTAAGGTGGTTTATGTAGTAAACTGGTCCTTGGTGGCTTCAAAGCAAGTGCATCAAGCACTTTTCTAAAGACCAAAATGTCAACAGCAGACTTGGATATTGGTCGTATAAAGATGGCTTCTTTGAGGATGACTCTTCATTGTAGCATTTGTTCAGAGTCCAGCTGCTGTAATCTAGAAGTAGAAGAAACCACAAAGGAGTTTCTTCAGCCACTTCAGTCTGCACAACAATGTCTCATTGGACCTCTGTGAACCTGCAGGTAAGTGATTTTGCAAAGATACAGTATATAGTTCATAAGAGTCTGTATAAGATAGCTAAGTCAAACATCCACCAAAGTCCAATCCCTGCACATTGGGTTTTTCCTCTAGAAAGATTAACATGAAGATTTACTTCCACTCTCTTGTGACTAAGTTATAAACCCTAAAGGCTTACTGATCACCGAGTAACCAACAAGAAAACCCTCAACAGACTTTCCATCAAACAATCTAGTGGGCTAAAGTATAGAGAATGGTCAGCATGGCAACCCAAATGGTTTTTAATGTATCTAAGGATTGGTTTTGAGGCCAAACAAGAGCTCATAAGTCGTTTTGTTCGCGAGGCTTGGTCACACCTACCCTGTTGAATGGTATAGCAAGCAGAATTGACAGCTTCTGCCCAAAAAGTGGTAGGCAATAGGAGTCAGCTATGCATAGTCCCTAGCAGCCTCTATAGAGGTTCCTATACATTCCACTCAGCAACCCATTTGCTGAGGAGTTCATGCATTACTAAACTCCTGATTTATACCCTTTTTTTCCCACAGAACTCAACATAACCGGTTTTAATTCTTGCCCATTATCTGATCTAATGATTTTAACTTTGTAATTAAGTGGTATTTCTATTGTCTTATAAAAGTCTTAAGGATGTCACTAGTCTCATCCTTTTTGGCTAGAAAGAATACCCAACAAAACCTTGAATAGTCATCAGTAATCACTAGACAATAACTTGCATGGTTGATACTTCTCACAGAAGTTGGTCCAAATAAATCCATATGCAAGGTATGTAATGGGTGGGTCACATATCTATCAATCTTGGCCTTACAGGAGGCCTTGTGTTGCTTTCCCTTCTGACAAGCAACACAAGTGTGGTCATTTCTGAAACTTTTGGAAGGTAACCCTCTTACTAGATTATCCTTTACAAGTTTATTTAAATTTTTGAAATTAAGGTGACCTAACCTCCTGTGCCACAATTTAGCTTCATTAGATGAGGCTTTTATGTCTAAGTAAAACACAGTGTGTCCTTTGAAGATCAACAATTTTCATATCAAAAGTATACATGTTGTGGTTGCTATGAACTTTAAGAAGAACCTGATTTTCATCAGGCATCTTGAAGTCAGAGGACACCACAAAACACTCTTTCAGTAAAAAGTACATTAGTTTCTTACACATATCTTAGAATAAATGTGGAGAATAAGTTAAAATGTCCAAAGTTCTTCACAAAAGCCCCATCATCAAAGACTAAATTCCTGAATCTTAAATGTACCTTTTACCACTGATACATCCATTACATCTCCAAAAGTAACAGATCCCACTTTAGAGAGTTCTTGATAATCTTCAAGATGGGCCCTGTTACCAGTCATGTGCCCAGAACATCCACTATCAAAAATACCTCTATGCTCCATATGCTTCAGTGGATGATCCTGCACATACAAAATGAGATTAGTTTCTCTTTGGGACCCCAGCTTCACAGGCTTGGGTCTGCTTGTGGACAAGAGAAACATGAATATTGATCAGGGTTGGTCCACTATTTGATTATTGGAGTGTAGTGTTGTTTTTTCCTCCAACACAACCTGCTGAGGCTTAACAGCAGTGCCATGTTACCCTTAAACAGCATATTTATTTGACGTGGTGCTTTTCCTTGAAAAGGGTCTATTTATAGGGTGAATTTTGTTTGAAAAACATTTCTTTGGACATTTAAATATCACCTGTGAAGTCTGTGTTTTTGATAATACCTGGTCTATTTAATCTGGCGAGCCATTAACAGTCACCCTACAGAATCACATTTTGATTGCCAGTATTAACTCTAGAACCACCAGACTTATTTTTAGTACCAGAATTAACATACATGCTACCAGAATTAACATGTTGCTTGCCAGTATTAAAACTAGAAGTACCAGACTTAATATGAGTGCCAGAACTAACATGCAACCTACCAGAACTAACATTTTGCTTGCCATATTACATTTTACCCTACCAGTTTTTAATAGTTCTGCTAGCAGTACTAAAATTGGGGTCTAATGTATTTAGTTGTACAGGTCTGGGAGTAGGATTGATTTGCTTTATCACTCTGTTTGTGTTAGTCCAGGCTGGTGTGGCTTGCCAAACATTGTCTTAGAATTACCCCTGTGTTCTTAAAAGCAGCTCCCTTCCATCTTTTTTCTCGATAATAGTCACAATTCCTAAACAAGTGACTAAGACTTACCACACACATAACATATTTCCTTTCAAAAGAATAGCCTCACCTAATTCCCTTCCATTCTTTTATTCCAATTTAGTCCCTATATTTGAAGAATAGTGAAAGGAGACACTGTGTTCTAATTAGGTTGCCTGGAGTTTTTACATGGCAGTGGCACAACTAGATCAACAGTTTGTTGTTGTTTATCAGGCACATGTTGTGTTGAGATCGTTTGGGTGGCTATGGTACCTGCTCAATAGAAGGTATCTTGGTAGGTTGTCCTGTACAGAATGGTCATATATAGGTCTTAGTTCCCCATCACTGTCATTGGATTAGACAAATAGATGTAAACAGTGGAATTTGCATAGAAACACAGTTCCAAGCTCCCATCACTGTCATGAATGGACAGATGATAAAACAAATGGAACTTGCAATTATACACGTAGGACTAGGAGATGAAGGTTGAGGTCCATGTTTGCCATACTCATACAGAGAAATCATCTATGTCCTCCTGTTCTCTAGGGTTATAATCACCACTAAAGAGGATGAGGGACACCTGTTGTACTCAACCTGTTGAAACTGGCTGTAAGTGGGATTTAGTAATTTCCTGCATCTCTTCTCTAAAATGCAAAAATACCTCTAGTTATTTCTCACATATCCTAGGACCTCAGCATTTGAATTGAATGCCATACCCCAAACCCAACTTAACTGTTGAGCTCAACCCTCAATCACTAGCTTTCAAAGATTTTTAGAATAAGCAAACAATCAACAATTTTTTGTAAAAAAAGAATCAACAATTTTATTTGTAAAGGGGGTAGGGTTGGTGAGTGGGGCATCTTTAACTTTGACAGCTTTCATTCCTATTCTTCTATACTTTTTCAGCTTTTCATCTTTTTCAAAAATTTGATTAGCTTGAAAATTTAATTTTTCATTTAAGGAAGATTGTTGTTTGTGGGAGGCTCTTAGCTGAGATTCTAACTTCTTAACAGCTATCTTATGGGCAACTAAGGCAGCTTCTTGGTTACCAAATTCAGATTGCAGTTCATCATACTTAGCTTGAAGAGCATTATATGAATCTAAACACAATTTAGAACACATGGATACCTCATTATTCACAGTGAAAGCCATTAGAGCATGATTGAGTTCCTCATCTGTAGTCTGCTCTACCCAATTGATCTGACCTTCATCAATAGTCATCAAAGCTTCCTTTTCAGTTCTCACTGGCTTGAAATCCTGACCTCTACCTGCTTCCTGCCTGCTACCTTCCTTTGAACCTTTAAACTTGCACTCCCTAGCAAAATGCCCAGTATTGTGGCAATTGAAACATTCAACTTTTCTCTTATCAAATGCCACATGCATTTTTCCATCCACTCTTGGCCTTCTGCCTGTCTTCTTGTAGAACTTCTTAATCTTTATAGCAGTCATAGCAATCTGCCAATTTATATCCATTTCTTCCAAATCCAGATCATCAATTTGATCTAGGTCTTCATGTATCAAATCCACATCATCAGCATTTGTGGCTAGAAAAGAATGGATAACTTCATCAGCAAGACCAGGAGTAGCAGTTGGTGTTGCTTTGGAAGAGGAAGTGGTATAAGAACTATAACTTCCTGAGCTGTGGCTTGGCTTATGCTTGCTTGAAGAGGCTTTGGCTTGTGATAGAAAAGCCACATTATCAGATGCCAGGGAAGAAGATGATGTCTTTTGGATGTCTTGTTCAAAGACACTCAGATTATTGTATAAATCATCTATTGACAGAGTGTCAATATTCTTCTTTGTTCTCATTGTCATGGCTAGACTGTCCCATGCAGGAGGAAGGGACCTCAAAAACTTGTGATTTGCATCTTCATCTGACACACCAGCACCAAGGGCATCCAATTGTGATAGGAGTTTTTGGAACCTATCATACCCTTTTTCTCCAAACTTATCCTTAGAAGATAATAGTAAAATGCCTCAACTGTTTGTTTTAAAACAGCTTTAGCATTTTTCTTTGAGTTCGCATTTCCACCAAACCTTGTCTGATAGCTGCCCATATCACTTTTGGCATCATCCAAGCATGAAAACTCTGAGATGATCTTTTGGAACAGCCATTAGCAGTAATGTTTAAGTGCTTTCCTTTCTTATTTTCATCAGAAACCTGTTCTTCTGTGTGTGTTGGAGGAAGAACCCTGTAAACACCATCTTTTCCTTTGGTGACTCTCTTCTTTGAGTTCCCATTTTGAATCACTTTCCAGACCTCATTATCTATATACTCAAGATAATGTTCCATCTCCATCGCCCACGTATCATAATCATCTTTTTGAAGAACGGGTAGTTTGATGTTTGAAAGTGTATTTGTGGTGATTATTTGTGGTGGTTTTGCAGGAGCATCTCCTTTGTTGGATGCTGGTACAGATACCACAAAGATTCATCATCATGAAGAAAGTTCCTCACATCATGAAGAGAGAAATCACTTTTGACAGACATGACTACTTGAATTGATGAAATCAAAAAGGTTTTGATCTTTTGTCAATCTTGTGTAAAGTCCCTCTAGTGGCTCTGATACCACTTGTAGACTTGTCAACAGAGCCTCAAATGAGCCTTAAACGACTTATAGTTCTCCTTGATAATCCAAAGAAACTATGAGAGACAATAACCTAGAATACAAATATTGACGCGGAATATCAATATCTATACCAAGATGAACACAAGAACAAAATACTAAATTTGCTATTACTATTACTATTTGATTGTAAACGATCAATCAACACATATGTTTACAATACTATTCTACGTTCCTTTTATAAGATTAAGGAACCCTAAACGCGTTAAGAGATAATGCTTATCTCTTCCTAGATCAACGCTAAGAGATAACTATTACTATAATTACAACCAGACTTAACTATTTGACAAAACAGTATTAACTTTAATACTGCCAGACCTAAGTTAAAGCTGGCAGACTTAACTTGCTCTACCAGACTTAACTTCTATTACTAACAGTACTAACTATCCTTATCAGTACTAACTATAACTAACAGACTTAACTTTAATACTAACAGTATTAAGTCCGTTTACAATATTTTCCTAACAATTAACCATCAGTGATGAATTTCAAGAAGTTAATTGTGTTTTCAAGAGTCATTAGGAGGAGATAAAGACGGTATTAAAGTATTGTTGTTGCCAAACTTGTTCATTTTTTGATTGGCACAAGATAGTACCGACAGTGCAAAGTTAGTACCTTTGGGCAAAGATAGTACTGCCATAGAGACGTTGAAGACAATACCGCCAAGGGTAAAAAGTGTAAATTGAAATGGTTTCATTGATTTTAGGTTTGCTAAACCTATATAAACCCATCTCAATTGCATAGTTCACTTACGTAATCACTCTCAAATACTTTCTTCCATACAAGCCCTAATCTCTCTCTCACCGACGATCACTCATTCAACTAAAATGGCTGTTCTTGAATCGTGCCCTAAGCACAATATGGTCGCTTATTTAGAGAAGACTAAAGGGAATGCAGAGTTTCATGAGGTTATTGATTTTCTTGCGCGAAGCTCCATTCATCATGCTCTCACTGTAAGTCCAGTAGTCTCTACTACATTTGTTGAACAATTTTGGATGTTTGCTAAATCCAAAATAATCAACAATGTAAGGTACATTACTGCCAAAGTAGATGACAAGCCTGTGTCTATCTCTGAAAGCATCAATAAGAAGTGACATTTTTTTTATGATGCTGATGGGATAGATTCTCTACCTAATCGGCTATATTGATGTTATACAACTCATGGGTTATGAGGGGGATTTAACTGTGTTAGCATTTAATAAAGCTTTGTTTTCACCCCAATGGAGGTTTCTATTTCATACAATGAATCATTGTATTAGCTCAAAAAGCACCTCTTAGGATCAAATTCCCACTAACATTGCCTCTCCTGTCATTTTGCTTAACATCTAATCAGAAAATATAATTTTTCTAAATTAAATTTTTTTTAATGGCTATCTTAGACATTTAGATGCAATAGAAGAAGTTTGTAATGTTTCCACGTTTATTTCAATCTTGTTAGGATAACCAGCCTAGTGAATGTTCTAAGTACCTTTAGATCATTTTTCCTTTAAATGCTTTGACAAGATAAAGTTTTTCCTTTATGGATTTAAAAGGGTAAAACATTTTTGGGGAAAGTCACACCTTTATTTTACTTCTATGTTGGTCAATCAACTGAGTTGAGGGTGCTACTTCAGGAAAGACCATTCTGAACACACAATCTTCACCATCTCCTCTCACCTAACGTGAAGCAAATGGTTGAGCCTCAATCTGACCATCTACTCCTCATATTCCTGATTCCATTCTAGAGGTTTCTGGTGGGAATCATGGAGGTCAGTCATCCAGTGATAAATCCCTTTTAGGGAATGAGGGTGACATGACACTCTAAAATGTCTATGATCTTTGTATCTCTCTGTGTACACAAGTTACAGATCAAATAAAGGAAATTAAATGCTTGAAGGCACAGATCAAGAAGCTCAAGAAGCAAGCCAAACCTGTTATTACACATCACAGAGCTTGGATGAAGAGTGTTTCCTTGAAGCAAAGATTGGCAGGAAAGAAATCCTTGAAGTCAAACTGGATGCAAAAGGAGTCTGTATCCAAACAGGGGAGGAAGTCTGCCAAAGCTGAACCCTCAGTCCATAAAGATCCATTGTTTGATGAGCTTGATGATGATGAAATTGATAATATGGACACTGAGGATGCTCAAGATGTGGGGAGGACAAGAAATGGAGTGAATGCAGAGAAAGAGGGTACTGAAGATGCAGTTAGTACTGAAGATGTAGTTAGTACTGACAAAGAAAAAGTTAGTACTGACAGATCAAAAGTTAGTACTGACAGATCAAAAGTTAGTACTGACAGATCAAAAGATAGTACCGACAAGGAGAAAGAAGGTACCGACAAGGAGAAAGAAGGTACCGACAAGGACAAAGATAGTACCGTTAGCCTAGATGAAGGTACTGATGATCGAACTGAAGCAAGAAGTGCTACTCCAACCACTCCAACAACCACTCCTACAATGTTTGGAGATGATGAAACTATTGCTCAGGTTCTTCTCAACATGAGCCAAGCTAAAGCAGTTTCAAGAGAAAAGGAGAAAGTAGTTGAGCTTAAGGACGTTGAAGAGACTGAGAGACCTAGGCCTACTTTAACTAGATCACTATTGACTTTAAATCCTCTTCTAAAGATTGATCCAAAAGATAAAGGGATGAAGAAAATTGAAGAGGAAGATGAGTCTGATGCTGAATCTGAGGATATTCCTGAAGCTGAAAAGAAGTTTATGCAACTCGCTAGGGATGAAGAGATGGCTAGAAAGTTGCAAGAGGATTGGGAAACAGAAGAAGAAAGAAAAAGATTAGCTGAGGAAGAAGCTACAAAGACTGCCCTTTCAGATGAATATGACTTCATTCAAGCAGGAATTGAAGCTGATTTCAAGATGAAGAGAGAGAGCAGTTCACTATAGAAGAAAGAGCAAAGTTCCTTCATGATACCATTGCAACTCAAAGAAGATTTCTTGCTGAACAAAGAGCTATTGCAATAAAAAACAAACCTCCTACAAGAACTCGGCTTAGGAATCAAATGATGACTTATCTGAAGCAAGTTGGAAACAAGAAACACTCAGACCTAAAGAGCAAAACTTTTGATGAAATACAAGCTTTGTATGAGAAAGTGAAGAGGTTTGATGAAAGTTTCACTGCTGTTGGTTCCACTAAGGATAAGAGAATGATTAAGGAGATGAATGAAGGAGTAAAAGACACTGATCAGAAGAGATTAAAGGAAGAAGACATAGTAAAGGTACATGCTAAGGTAGAAGTGACAGAGCAGGGTTCAAAGAAGAGAAGAGGGGGTCATATCAAAATGATTGCAAGGAAAAAGCCAAGAAAACAGTCAGATGATGACAGTGGTGATGAACATAGAAAATGTCTAAAGATTGCTACATTTGAAGGTACCTTAGATAATGAGATAATGGAGAAGAAATCTGTCATTGCTAGATTAGACAAGGTATCATCACCAGATGAAGTCTATCTTGTTATATACAGAGCAAATGGGAACTTTAGGGCATTCAACTATCTGATGGAGGTACTTCATATATTTGATAGGCAAGATTTATTTCACTTGTATGAGTTGATGATGGAGCAGTACTCAGAAATTACATTAGAAGGATTTGAGTTGATTCTTTGGGGAGATTTGTAGATAATGATGGAATCCTCAACTGAAGAAAATGATCAAAGTGATTTTTGGAGTAATCAACAAGATTGGAAGATTATCACTTGGAGATTGTAAGAAGCTTGTGGAGTTTGCATTCCGGAGCTTGAAGATGGGATTCTTATTCATATGTTAGTTGAAAGAAGATATCCTCTTTCCAAGGAGTTATTGCAAAGAATGCTTGATCTGGGATTAGAAGTTGAAAGAGAAAGTACTGTTGCCCTTGATTTGATAAGATTCATTAAGAAACAGATTGATGAAGAGTGATGCTGTGAATGGACTTGAGAAGGGTTTGAGTGTTGGCTAACCACCACACAACAAATGGTCATCAGTTCACCATGCTTAACAGGCATAAGAACTGGCTAGTCCATAAGCAAACGGCTTGTGGTAAAGACTTCTCAAATCCGTTTATGGTTGACAATTTACCAAAAATTGTAGGGTTTTCAACTCACCTTGCTTCATGGTGAAGAGTTGGCTAGTCCAAGATTAAACAGTTCTTGGTAAAGACTACTCAAATCTGTTGATAGCTGATAGTTTGCTAAAAACTATATGGTTTATCAATGCACCATGTTATGGCAATGAAGCATTGGCTAGTCCAAAAGCAAACGGTATTTGGTAAAGACAAATCAATTTCGTTGATGGTTGACAGTTTACCAAAAACTGTATGGTAATTAACTCACCATATTTTTTAAATAAAGAGTTAACTATCCCAGAGCAAACGGCTACTGGTAAAGGAACATCAAATCCATTTATGGCTGGTAGTTTGCCAAAAACTCCAAAGCCAACTTAGTTGGATTGTTGCTGAAAAGATGTTGCAGTGTTGCTGAAAAGACAAAGTTGCTGATAAAGATGGAAAGATTATTAAAGATCAAGATCAAGATCAAGATGTGTTAGAGTGTTTGGATACATCCTCCAAGAACTTAAGAGATTAACCCGAAGAAACATGAAAGAGTTCAACAATCATGTTTAGGGGAGGATTGTTGGGAATTATTCATTCCTGACTTAGTACCGATAGTGATAATACTTAGTACCGATAGTTATAGTTAGTACTAACAGTACAAAGTGTTAAGTACTTATCAGATAGTTAGTACCGTTAGTAGAAAATATTTAGTACCGTTTAAGAGATATGTATGAGATATTATAGGAAAAGATATGTATTATCTTTTATGCGTTTTGTAAGCCTGTTAGGGTTTATCATTGGTCTATAAAAGGAACCCTCATGGCATAGTTAGAACAGTTCAATATACATCTCATACAATCATATCTCATAGTTAGTAATCTGTAATCACTTTAACAGATTAATAGAAATCAAAGTTTAGTTTATTCATTGTTCTTCTTAATACTATTGTGTAGATTCCACATATACAATTAGTATTCATAGTCAGTGTTTCTATATAGTCAATCTGTATTTATACAAGTTGGCTATCACCCTTAGCAGGCTGCAAAGATCTGTTCAGTTTGGGACTCACACTATCACTTAAAGGAGTTACATTGTAGTACTCAGTGTCACACACTGGTCGATGTGGATAATTTCAAGTGGTGTTGTACTTCTTATACTTTTTTGGTTGAGTATAGAGAACTTATAGATTTAATCTTGCACCGTTCTTCAATCAACAATAGTGCAAGATTAAGTAACAAATTTAGGGGATTCTACTACAGTTTAAAGTTTGGTATATTGGGTTTACTTCACCATGTGGTCACGACAATAGCCGACAGAATAAGAGGTTGGTAAGTTAGCCAGAGAGTTTAAAGGTTGAGATGTAATCAGCAATTCTCACAGGATAATTGGAGCTAAAGAACATCAATGGTACTTCACAGTCTAAGCAAAATCCTTCAAAGTTCTTCAATGTCTTTCATAATTTTTCAAGATTGTTGCTTATGACAAGAACTTCTTGAGTATATGGACGTACACGACAATGATGCTTCCGAGAGTTCGCAAACATCATGGGGGAAAATGTGTACATCTGGGACTTAGTTGACTTTGATGTTACCATGTCAACTTCCAGGGGGAAGTAGTGTAGACTACTTTACTTAGTATGGTTTTTGAAGTATTCTCATAACGTGGAGACAATTGTTTGCTGATTCCATCATGTAACCCCCGGACGAGTATTCACCAAGAACCTAATGACACTGTAGCAGTAGTAATTTGAATGTGGTTTTTCTACTTCACAAAATTCTGCTGGCACGTTAATGTAAAATACAAAGTTTTTTTTTCTCCTATCTACATCAAAGTTTCAGAATCTGCACAAGAAGGGATGTTTGGTTTGGGGGTAAGCTGATTCCAGAACTTCACCAAAAAGAAGTTTAAGAAGAAAAGCTCTTCCCTCCCCCAAGACATGCTGCTAAAAAAAATAAATTGGGGGGGGGGAATTTAATACCAACTCATGCATACTATAATGGTTCATGTACAATTAAAGACAATGAAGATCCAAGTTGGAGTACAAGTTTCAAGACCAGGAGAACTCAAAAGACATCTTCAGCTATGGAAGCGCTTTGGAAGACTTTATTTGTGTTGTATTTGTACCTAATAGGAACATTGTAAGTAATTCCGTATGTCCACATATTGGGGGAAGATTGTTAACCTTAAAATATGTTGACTTATCCAGAATTACATTAGTTGATAAATAGCCAAACACGCAGGGACTAGATTAGATATTATTGTATAGTTTAGTTATGTTTTGACTATAAATACCCCCTCCATACTTCCATGGAGGGGTGAGGATTCATTTGTATCATTTCTCATAAGGTATGTGTACGTGTTCGTTCTCTCTCTAAAACACATACACATCTTTTCCTTTCTCTCTCTATTAATAATATGGCTTACTTCTTGTTTAATCCTCCGCGACCTCCGGATCATCTTGTTTAGCTAGTGTTTCTTATTTTGTATAAAAAATTTATACGTAGAAGTAGTTGTATGATTATGAAATATATTTGCACGATATGCGTGCCATTGAATAAAGACCTAACCTAAGTATTTTCATCCCTCAATTGGTATACAACCTGAGTTTAAATCTAATTAAACACCTACTAAATTTTGTTCATCAACTCTTGTTCACTAACGTGTTTATATACTTTTTATAATTCAAAGAAAGACGTAAATTCATATTCTAATTTTGACCTGATTTTATGGTTCCCTATCTGCTAATCTGTAAAGTCTATGAATACGAGGCTTTCGCCTCAAGAATAACCTTTGAGTCTAGTTTCCAGAATGCTAGGCTCTTATCTAGTTAGGTTCCAATCAATAGGAAATGACATTTTAGTAACTGACTACCCAACCAGAAATTTTAGAAAACTAAAACCCTCTTACGAAAACGGCCATAAATCCTAAACCGTGATAGCTATTGAAGTGAATCCACTTGAAGATGTTAGGTGTATGAGTCTACTACTGGAATCAATTTTCCTTTCCTACATTTAAGAGTTAACCTGGAGTTTAACTTGTTTTCCAAACGGTGTTCCAGAATCGAATTATTTCCGTAAAACGGCCATATCTCACTCATCCGGAATCGATACAAAACCATCCAATTCGCCACATGAAACTAAGAATTATATCTATCTAACCATGTAATTTAACAATAGGATCCAGGCCAAAAATTATTAGGAATAGTCACGTTTAGCTACTGACATAAATCTACCCCTACATATCACTTCTAAATCCCTTCAAAACTCATCCTAATCATTATTTACCCACATGCAATGCCATAACATATCTCATAAACATATCCCACACATCAAAACTTCATAATTATGATCAAATCAAAATCAAACCAATCGAAACCATGCATGCTCATAGAGAGTAAAATCAAACACATGCACTTAACATAAGATTAGATCAAAATAAAAGAGTTTGAAAATCACTTACAATCACAATAGAAACCAACAATGAGAATAAAATCTTTTCTTCCTTTCTTTTCTTGTTTAGCCAAAACCCACAAGACACAAATCAACTCAAACCCTAACTTTCTTTTACCTAAAATCTTACAATATCTATTACAATCAAACCTTTATGCCTTCTTTACCATCAAGATTAATGAAAGCCCTAGAAATCAAGATTTAAGAAAATACTTGCATGGTGTTTTTAGAAGAAAAGAAGGGTGTTGGTTAATGTAGGGATGATTAAGGTTTAGTTTAGGATTAATTTGGAGTAGAATGAGATGTTTAAGGTGGATTTTTAATGGTGATTGTGGTTGTTTTTGGGGCTGATTGTCAAACAGAAGGAGAAGAGCAAGAGTAAGAAGACAGATGGTATTTTTTTGATCGTTGTGTTGTGTATGTGTGTTTATGGAAGGGATTTTGGGATAGTATTTATAAGAGATTTATTTGGGCTAGAAAATCTTGTAATTTAAAAAAAAATATATGGGGCGTGTGTTTTAGCTTAATATCTGGCCACCTCATATGTGGTGGGCTTGTTGGGTATTTTCTCCTTGCTAATATTTGTATTACTTAGTTCTTAGGCCCATTAACTAATCTAATTCGCTATTTGTTATAAAAACATGATTTTTGACGCGGTTTCGGCCAAACACGAATAAAAGATGAAAAATATTAAAAATAAAATAAATAAGCTCTCATGGCTAAAATATGGCATTCGTTGATTTCTCTATTGATAAAACGGATAAACTCCAATTGTAGGATTCGCGAAAGTTTTAAAATTGACGACTTTAATAAAAATCGACTAAAATAATAAAATTAATTTTATAAAATTTAGAAATTTAATATAAGCTCGGGATAAAATAGTGACCTTAAATACCGGGTTTTAAAGAAGGATTAACCTAAAATAAGTTATCTAGTGAAAACTTTTAGGCATAAATCATCTCTAATATTTCTATGTATAAATCGCCCTTAAAAGACATGTGTATAAATCGCCCCTATTAATGACATATGTATAAATCGCCACCATAATTTCATTGGTATAAATCACCCCCTCTAATAAATGTATAAATTGCCCCCTTTAGGTAATATCGCCGCCTAGAAAAATGATGTATAAATCACCCTCTATAAAAGTGATGTATAAATCGCCCCCTATAAAGACGCATAAATCGCCGCTTATATAGAACGTATAAATCTCCCCTATAAGAAACGTATAAATCGCCCCCTCAAGTTCACATTTTTACAAATTTCAATTTTAGGCAACATGAATATTCTAAACTTGAACTTTATCATTCTCTAACATCACATGAATCATCTATAACATAAATTAACCACAAAATACCACATAAGGTATGAAAACGAGTAGAACTACATGGTTTTTCCATGCCTTCAAGATTTTATGTTTTAACCATGGAATTCTTGCTAAAAAACTTTCAAAAGAGTATTCTAACACTTTCTAAGCATAAACCCATAAAGATATACACGAAATACCTTAAAACCCAAATTTTTGAGCACAAGAATCAAGCAAATCACATTTATATGTTAACATCATGACAAACTGTTTTAGACAAGTCATGTACTACCCTTAAGCATGAAAACCCCTCAATCAATCTTAGATTTAACCCACTTTTAATTTCGAAGAACCCTAAATCAATTTTTTAGGATTTTGAGCAAAAATTCATGTTTAAACTAATTCCTTATGATTAGAAGTTGTTTAGTGTATTATAAACATGTTCATAATTTACCTTAAAGCTTGAAAGTCATGATTCGTAAGGTTTTGATGGATTTCGGGTTTATCAATGAAGGTGAGGAAAAAAATGCTAAGTGTATATGTTTGTGTGTATAGAAGTGATAGGGGTGGGGTGGATTTGTTAAAGACACTTTGAGTATTTGGCAGATTCAACCCCCCAAGTTTATACCCTCTTATGTTTTCTTTTAATAACTTTTCTAAGGATAAATCTAGTTTCACATTTAGCACTATTAGTCCCTAAATGTTTTCAAACTAGACTAAGCCTTAAATTTTCCTATTAAGACCGTACAGGCATAAACACATAACATATAAAGTCTAATAAAGTTAAATTTAATTAGCTTCCTGATAACTCTTAGTCCGTTATTGTTTAAAAACTTTTTTCAATTTGTTACTTGATGATTTTGAAGAAGTTTGACATTTTCTCCCCCTCAAACAATGACTCGTTTTCTATTTAAAGAGTTGTAGTCGTTATTTGAGTGGTCAAATGTCTTGAAAAATGATTTTATGATGAAATTGAAAGATGATTAAGTTTTATTTTGAAAATCAACAACGTAAAAATAAGATTTCTCTTATTTTGACAAAGAAATACACCGACACGTACATTAATTTGTATAAAGGAAACATGGGTTATGTTGCAAAGTAAACACAAGCCTTTGAATGAATATGAAGTAATTCATTTCCAAGAAAAATTCATTTCCCGTTGTGAGGTCAAGTTTTCTTTTTGTCAAAATACTTGCATTTAAATTGAAGACCGGGTTGCTATAGGAAATAATAGCAAGCCATATGACATGTTTTAAAGCATTTTGAACTTCTGCTCGAACTTCATTTACAGCCTCGTTTCATTATTTAATGACATTTCTAAGGCCGTAAATGTTATCGATTTTCAGAAGACATGTCATGAAAACCTATTTTTGTATTTTTTTTAATTTTGTATTTTCTTTTTTGGTTTTATATTTTTATATATATTTTTAAAATTTATATAAATGAAAAATCATTTTGGGGTTTTATGTTTTCATATATACATATAATACATAGGATATACCACGAGTTACCACCATTACTCGTCCTCTTCCTCTGTCAGACGTTTTAGCATTTTCAGAGACATGCTTCTCATACCAAGCTTTTCGATTAAGAAGTTGAATCTTTCTCGTGGCAAGGGTTTGGTGAAGATGTCAGCCAGTTGATATTAAGTCCGATCAAAGTATAGTTCCACTATCCCATTCTCCACTTTCTCCTTTATAAAATGGTAGCTTACATCGATGTGCTTGGCTCTTGAGTGTTGAACGTTGTTGCAGCATAGAGCAATCACACTTTTGTTGTCGCAGTATAGAGAAATCTTATTGAATGTAAACCCATAATCTGTTATTTATGATCGCATCCAAATGATTTGAGCACAACACCCATATAAGGTAATATATTTAGCAACTATACTCGAGATTGCAGTGCTCTTTTGCTTCTTGGAAGACCAGCTAACAAGTTTATCACCTAAGAATTGAGCGATTCCTGATGTACTACGTTTAGTATCCTGACACCCTGTGTGATCTGCATCTGAATATGCTATTAGATACATACCCGTATCCTTCATATACCAGAGACCCATGTTAATGGTTCCCTTTAGGTATCAAAAGATCCTCTTAACCGCATTTAAGTGCTTTTCGGTAGGCTTTCCCTAATACCGGGCACATAAGTAGACTGGATAAATAAGGTTGGGTCTACTGGACATCAGATACATGAGGGATCCAATCATGCCGCGATGATGTGTAGCATCAACTGGTGTCCCCTGTAGATCTGCATCTAGTTTATTCTTTTCCACCATAGGTGTGTCTACAGAATCACTAGTTAGCATAACATATTTTTTAATAATTTCATAAGCATATTTTGATTGGTTAATAAAGATGCCTCTAGGACTTTGAAAAATTTGTAATCCTAAAAAGAATGACATCTACCTCATCATTGACATCTTGAACTTAGTGGTCATAAGATTAGCAAAGTCATCACACATAGCAGTATTAGTTGATGCAAATATTATATCGTCGACATAAATTTGTACCAGTAATAAATCGTGTCCTGCTTTCCATGTGAATAGTATTGGATCGACTGAACCTTTGGAGAAATGTTGTGAGATGAGGAAGCTTGATAGCATGTCGTATCATGCTCGTGGTGCTTGTTTGAGACCGTAAAGGGCCTTTTTAAGCTTGTACACATGCGATGGGTTGTCCTGATCAACAAATCCTTATGGTTGAGAAACGTAGACGTCTTCCTTGAGCTCGCCATTTAAGAAAGCCGTTTTGACGTCCATCTGGTAGATCATTATATTCTTGTTGGTGGCATTTGATACGAAGATACGGATGGCCTCTATTCTTGCAACTGGTGCAAATGATTCCTCAAAGTCGATTCCCTCCTCTTGCCTGAATCCTTGAGCAACCAATCTAGCCTCGTTGACCTTGAAGATCCACTTCAATTTGATCAACATTACTTGATCTGGACAAGGCACCAATTGCTAAACTTATAGTCTTTTGAATTCAAGAATTTCTTCTCGCATTGCCTCAATCCATGAGGATTTAAGCATAGCTTCTTTGAAGTTCTTTGATTCTACAGAATTTAGGAAGGCATCAAAGTAACACCACATGGCATCAGTTTTGAGTTGCTTTCTTGTGGAGACTAGTCGGGATGGATCATCAATCACGTTTGCTAATGGATGATCCTTAGTCCATTTACCAATCAGTTCTAATAGAGAGTGAGAGGACTGCACATTTGACGACGATTCTTGAGAAGTAGAAACGTCATGAAGAGGTTCATGACATGGATAGTCAAAAAGGGCATTTAGTTAGTTTATGAAGTACTTGATGAAGGTGCATCTTGATCAATGGTTGTTGATGAAGGTGAACCGGCTATATTAATAGCTCTTGGTGAAGCAGCTACTAGAACTAGAGAAATAGCATTTAATGGAGGGTTGAAGTATTCATCGAACATAGGTTGAAACAAACAATCCTACTCATTTCTTGTTAATGGATTGGAAGGTTGTAGAGGAACAGGGTTTGGAACGAGTCCTGAACTGGATGTTGCAGGAGTCATAAGTTAAGGCCCGGGTCCTGAACTGAATTGTTCAAAAGCCATTGCTGTCAGCTCATCGAACGTTACATGAATAGTTTCCATAATTTCATGGGTTCTCCTATTATAGATTCTGAAAGCTTTCTTTGCGGGTGTATTACCAACAAAAATACCAATATCGGCCTTTGCATTTAGTTTACCTAAATCCTTACTATCATTGGTCGGATAACAAAGTGAACCGAAGACATGAAGAAATGATAAATCTTGCTTCTTGTCGTGCATCAGCTCATATGGAGTTTTGTTGTATCGGAGACGGATCAGGGATTGGTTTTGGGTATAACAAGCTGTATTGATTACTTTGGCCCACATAAATAATGAAGCTTTTGAAAATATCAACATTGTATGGGCAACTTCCACTAGAGTCTGGTTTTGTCTTTTGACAACGTTGTTCTGTTAAGGAGTGCGAGCAACAAATGTTTGATGCGTGATGCTGACATTTTCATAAATTTCTCGAAGAGGCTGATTGACAAATTCAGTTCCATTATCTATTCTAACATTACGGACGGTGGCATTCAAATGAACTTGAATATTTTTGATGCATTTGATGATAGCGTCAGGAGCTTCATCCTTTGACCTTAGAAATTTAACCCAAGTAAATCGTGAGTAATCATCAACAATTACCAACATATACTTTTTCCCATTAATGTTCTCCACACGCATCAAGCCACAAAGATCCATATGCAGAAGATATAGTTTCTCTTGGTTAGTGTCTTCAGCCTTGGGTTAATAAGAGGATTTCTTGCTTTTGCCTAATGCACATGCTGAACACAAATGATCTTTCTTGAATTTAAGCTTTAGAAGGCTTCGTGCAAGACTATCTTTGGCTAGCTTGTTAGGAGTACCGAAGTTGAGATGAGATAACCGATGATGCCATAACCAGCTCTTATTTGAAGCTTTTGAAAGTAGACAGATCGGAGAAGTCTTTAGCATGTCATCAAGAGAAATTGTGTATAAGTTTGTGTCTCTGGATCCTGAAAGTAGATCAACATCTTCTAAATTCTGAATAAAGCAAGAGTTTTTCAAAAAAGCAACTTCAAGACCCGCATCGCAAAATTGTCTAACAGAAAACAAGTTATGTCCAAGCCCCTCAACATAGTATACCCTAGAGACAATTACGTTTCCAAGTTGATAGTCACCATATCCCATTATCTTTGCAATTTGGTCATTTTCGAATCGAATAGTTCCCATAAATTTACTAACAAAGTTCATAAGCTGAGAGCGGTCTCATGTCATATGTTTTGAGCATCCAAAGTTCAGATACCAAAGAACAAGCTGGACAACCTATCATTGGCAAGAGAAGAAGAAGATGAAACATCTGTAGTATTGGATCCCCAAGAATAATTGGGTTCCGAGTTGTTAGCAATCCTAGATTCTATAATCTTAGATTTTTTACTTGAACCTACACATTTTACTTGTTTGGGTCCCCTGCTATAGACTTTAATCTCTGTTTTTATGTTTCTACTGAATGAGAAGTGGTTTCCTTAGGATGCACTACTTTCGTAAGAGTGATCCTAGTTAAAGGGCACGAGTTACCAACTATTGTGAAAAGTTTTCCTGTTGGTTTCCACTTATATCCTACTTCAGTGAACACTTTACTCATAGGTTTCCAAATATTATGATCTTGGCTTTTCTTAGCAGACTTAGATTTAGAGCACACATTCACATCATTCACAAAATCAAGGAAACACACATCATGATTTGCATCAAACGTACATTGTTTACATTTAACATAAATTAACTCAGAATTTGCATTTAACATAGTATGCTTAACATTTGCATCACAAATAGGGTCTTTAACACTATTCTTTTTATTAGACTTAGATTTAACTCTCCTATGTTAGACTTCTACTTTATTCTTTATGTTGCTACTTGGTGTTTGTGAGATCCTATCATTCTTTTTATTGCCTATAGGCTATGATCTGCTAGCACTAGTAGAACTCTTCAATCCTGTAAAAGGCAATACAGGTGTGTTCGAATCTGGTGTTATGGATGACTCTACCTGTTTACGAATGTTGCTTGAGGATGTGAGAGGTTCTAAAAACCTAACTTTCTTGACTTTGTTCATCGGTGTGACAACTACCAATTTCTCACTAGGTTTATACACGTTAGGGCATGTGTCTTGAACATAAACAAGTAACTCCTGAATTATTTGGCATGCTTATAGGCAAAGTCTAATGCATTATCTAAAGGTTGTTTTACTTTATCTTGTTTGACTATTCCCCGAAGAATATCTGCTTGATCCTAAGTGTACTTAAGATAGTCTATGTGAGCGTCCCTATTTTTTGATAACCTAGGAGCTAAAGGTTTTAAATCTATCTTGAACATCCCTGGAGCAATAGTTGTGGCATTAGTTATTATGGCATCATTATCAATAAATTTTTTACCTTTTAAGTTCCTTAATTCATTTTGTAATGCTGTTGTCACAAAAACCTTTTCTTGAATTTGTCCTTTTAAATCTGCATTTTCCATAGACTTAGAGTTCAATTGAGCAATCAAAGAGTCATAGTGTTCTTTAGAAAGAGCACATGTCTTTTTAATCGAATCAAATTGATCTTTGTAAATCTTTTTCAAATGCTTAATTTCTTTATGCAAACGCTCGTTTTCAGAAAGTCATTTGGCCACACTATGCTCCAATTCAATTTTTATAGTCTCAATTTCATCCATATCATGTTTAACTTTCTTTTCCTTGCTGTTTTCTCTCATAGATTTGATATGTTCCTTCAACTTACAAATTGTAGTGACTTTTGCTTGTAGCTGAGCTTTCAAATCCTTATTTTCAAAATATTCTGGAATTTCAAGAGCATTTTGATTATTACTTAATGAATCCTTTTGAAAAATTTCTTGATTGAGTTGCATTGTTAACTCAAGAGAAATGCAATGTTTTTCAAGTTGTGAGTAACTTTTTGAAAGATCATTTTACGCATTTTGTTTGTTCAAAAGCTCAGCATCAAGATCCAAACACTTCACACAAAATTCACTACTTTGTATTTCCAAATTCACATTATCAAAAACAGCAGTAGAATTTATCACACATATCATAACATCTTGAGACATAATTTTTTGTAAGAGTCGACCGTTTTCAAGAAAAAGTTCTCTCTTATGAATTTTAAAACAGTGTTTGTTTAAAAAATACTAATGAACAACAGCTTTTATCTGGTTAAAATTGTTTGTACTTCCGTTACCTCATTTAAAAGATCTTTATCAAAAACATTGAATATGTGTTTTAAGGTCTTTAAAAATGGAATTATTTCATTTAGAAAAATAGTTTTAGTGTGTTCAAACCACATTCCCATTCTGTAATAGCATCAGGTGTAATCCGCTTTTTCACCATAAAGTTAAATTGGTTAAGACGGTATTTAAGCTTTTTAAGACTTGTATTAACCAGGCTTACCTTAAGAAGTTCCTTAGAAGACTCAATTTGGACAGGTGACGAATCAGATTGGTCAGTATTAGGGTGTGAAGTTTGTGACCATAAAGCTTGTTCATCAGACAATTCTTGTTGTGGAACAAAACGTTTACCAAAATGTTTAGATAATCGATTTAACTCAACATAATTAATTGGAGTAGTATTAACTTTCTTATCTTTTGACATTAGGTCGTTCTGTTTTGCAAGGAATTTAGATCGACTTACTTCTTCCAAAATCAATGTCTCTTCATCATCAGTTACAAGACTAGCAACATGTTGACTAGATCATAGTTTTAAAAAGCACGCCTTAAGGCGCGCCTAGGCTCTAAGGCTCTAAGGCTCAAGCTCTAAGATCAGATCAAGGCTCCGCACATGCACAAGGCTTACAAAAAGCACAGAGCCTTGGGATTTAGAGCCTTGAGCCTAGGCGCGCCTAGGAAAGGTGACGGATATTAAAACTTTATTTTTGAATTTAACATTCATCGGCCTCATATTTTAATAATAGATTATGTTGGGATTTAAACCTATCACACTTAGTACTTCCAAGGGAAGAGTTTATACTGCCAAGCTTAGTTAGTACTGCCAGAGTTGAAGAAAGTACTGCTAGAAGAAAGTTAGTACTGCTAGTACTAACTTAACACTGCTAAGGATTGGAGAAAATAGTCTAAGTTATTAGTATTGTTAGTTTAATAGTTAGTGTTACCAGTATAAAGTGTTGGTACTATCAGATATTAGTACTGTTAGGTATATAATTAGTACTGTTAGTATACATAGATTAGTACCGCTTATGTGTTATACATGAGATATATTAGGAATAGATATGCATTATCAGTAGACGCGTTTTGTAAGCCCATTAGGGTTTCTTTGTGTATAAAACAAACCCTAAGGCATAGTTAGAGACATAGATCTAGAAGTCATTTCTCATAGTTAGTATTCCTAGTTTCAAGGTTATTCTATAACTTTGATTGTGTTTAATATATTGAAAGTTTAGCAAGATCTTGTTTTACTATTTCATTGTTCTTCTTAGTATTACAAACTAGTTTCCACATAGTTTGTAGTATTCACAATCTTAGTTTCTATTATAGTTGTCTTGGATCTATCCAACACAACTAAGCTTTAACAAGCCAAGTAAGATATGTTCAAAAGGGATCAACAGGTGGTATCAGAGCATCCTCTTAGCACATATGGTTTAATTTAGAGAAACTTGTAGATTTGGATGACAATCACAAGTTTAGGAGAGGATTGTTAGGATTTAAACCTATCACACTTAGTACTGCCAAGGGAAGAGTTTATACTACCAAGCCTAGTTAGTACTGCCAGAGTTGAAGATACTATTGCTAGAAGAAAGTTACTACTGCCAGTACTAACTTAACACTGCTGAAGATTGGAGAAAACAGTCTAAGTCATTAGTACTATTACTTTAATAGTTAGTGCTTTCAGTACAAAATGTTGGTATTGTTAGTTTATTAGTACTATTAGTTATATAGTTAGTACTGTTAGTATATATATATTAGTACTGCTTATATGATATGCATGAGAATAGACATGCATTATTAGTAGACGCGTTTTGTAAGCCCATTAGGGTTTCTTGGTGTATAAAACAAATCCTAAGGCATAGTTAGAGACATAGATCTAGAAGTCATTTCTTATAGTTAGTATTCATAGTTTCAAGGTTATTCTATAACTTTGATTGTGTTTAATATATTGAAAGTTTAACAAGATCTTGTTTTACTATTTCATTGTTCTTCTTAGTATTACAAACTAGTTTCTGCATAGTTTGTAGTCTTCGTAATCTTAGTTTCTATTATAGTTGTCTTGGATCTATCCAACACAACTAAGCTTTAACAAGCTAAGTAAGATCTGTTCAAAAGGGATCAACAGATTACCTAGAAACTACCTAGAAACAAAGTAAATCAATCAATTTAAGTGTCTAGTGGTTCAATTTAAGAGTCTGCACATACAAACTCCTCCCTTTATTTTACGCATGAGATAATGTAATCTCGTCATGCCATGAATCTGATACATTGCTTGATATTTTTGGTTTAACTATTTAATTTTTTTAGATACATTAATTATTTTAGTGTTATTTAAGTCATCATTAATCTATAAATTTTCACCTAAACTATTATAATTTACTTTAGTTTAATGCGACTCATATTCATAAAGCCCGCGCCTTGATATGCGTCTCGCCTAAAGGCTCCATAAGCCCTTTGCGCCTTAGTGCGCCTTGAGCCTTTAAAAACACTGGACTAGATATAACACTACCATCATACAAGGTTGGCTTAATTCGCTAAGACTTTTTGAGATAAAACGGATTTTGATAACCAAGAGCTTGTTTGTGAGCGTTATCATAAAAAACTTGTGGCTTTGTTAACATGTGCACTGTTTGAGTAGATTGACCCACTTTGTAAACGATATTGTCCAGTTCCTTTATCTTCTTTTCTAAATCAATTTCTTTATCCATATATTTACTTTCCTTTTCTTTAGATTCATTTTTGAAAACAGTAAATGTTTGCAATAAAGATTCCTTTTCTTTGATTTGATTAGAAAGATTTTATTCAAGTGAGTCAATTTGCTGCTTAAGTTCAAGCTTTTCCTTAATCATATGATCCATTTGAGAATCAATCATTTTTTCACATGTGCTTAAATCAATATTAAGACGTTGTTCAAAAGTTTTGACTCGTTCTTTATATCTCTCAAGCTCAGCGATTAAGGATTCATTATTCTTTTCTTGATTAGCCTTTTTCTAATTATTTACATGATTAATCATCTGTTCTGACATTTGTTCAATCACAGATAAAATCATTGAATCTTGTTATACATACAAATTATTATCCTGAACAGCTTCTTGTTGCGTTTCTTGCAAATATTAAGAGTATGAAATGATATTGCTATCACTTTTTATCTCATTATCTGTAAAATCAACAACTTGTGTTTGTTCAAAACCTTGCATTTCATCCACACTTTGATTATCCATATCAGTGTGATAGGGTTCAAAATGAGGTACCTCCGAGATAACGTCTGAACCATAGTTGGATAGATTATCCATCAAAACCGCCTTTGCGTTAGAGATATCATCATAGTCAGAATCATAAGCATCAAGATCCTCAGTCTGGAAAGCAACAGTGTTTGGGATGGTTGTCTGGGTAGCTTGACCGTCTGGAATGCCTGGATTTATAAGAAATGCTCGTTGCTCTTCATCCAAAATTTGACCGGATTCCTGTGCTTCAGCCAACAATGCCAATTCTGTTAGTACAAATATTATGATATTTAAACTAAACAAGTCCTTTAGTTTTAATTATGACAAACAAGTAACTTGTAATATATAGCGTAAAATGTGCAAGTTACTCATGACCATAACTCATCAAAGCATACATTCATCAACACCTCTCGACGTCTCGAGTCTACTCATGCTTCAACTAAAGGTATGAATATGTTTGTTATGTTGCATTATGATCAACCTAATTAACAAACCAACCTTTGTAAGTTTACTTACACTTAATAAGTAATTAATCACATTAGAGAATAGGATAAAACTTAATTACTTAGTTAACTAACACAAGATCTTTCTTCTAGAAGAAATCTTTCATTTTAGGAAACAATCTTGGAAGATCAAAACATGTCTAGCCATATTAGATAATAGGACAAAATAATTAGGGAATAAAGACAAAACTAATTATTCTTACTTAACCATTTAGGGAAACAAATCTTACAAGATCTTTTCTAATATATCAAATTTTACCATTTTAATGTTAGGCTTGATTTCTCTTCTAGAACAATATCTGATCAGATTTTATAAGTACAATAAAGATCTAAGCAAAAGATTTAAAAAGATTTGAAAAGATTTTTAACACTTTTGAAATTGGACCGTACGACCCACGGATCCACCTAAAAGGCAGACGGATCCACCATCCCTGGATCCGTAGCACCTTGACGGCCAAGTTTTTGATTTTCTATAAATACCACCCATTTGCTTAGTTTTTGACCCAAGCTTTTCAAAACCTTTTTTCCATATTATTACACACATTTAGGATCATTATAAAAAAGTTTTTTTAATGTAAAAACACAATTAATCACATCACTAAAACCCTAATAACCCTTGATCACAATGCTTCTAACTTTCATTTGTTGCAAGCATGATTCTACATAATCCTCCTTTCAAGCAAGCTTAGAGATCTTGCCATCATCATTCACCAAATACCTACCTATATGAAGATCTATCACAACAAGCCAAGAGACTTGTCATCTTCATCAACAACATCATGTTTAGTGATCTTGATGTTTTAGATTAGACTTTTACATCTAATTGACAATTATGTCTTGGATCATCATTATACACATTTATGTATCAATCATTATACAACAAACTAGATGTTAGGTGGTTTATGTGTTTAGGCCATAAAACACAAAGTTTGTTATGTCGGGCCATAAAATATAACGGGTTTGGTTGTACCCGAAGAAGGACTCTGTATTTAGCTTAGTACCAGATAAAGTGTAAGAGACGTTAGGTTGGTTCTACCTCAAAGTAGGACTCGGTATTTAGCTTAGTATCGGATAAAGTGTAAGCGACGTTGTATGGTTTTCTTTGCCTTAAAGGAGCTTGTTGATTTAGTGAAGTAACTCTCGAGTTGGGTACTCGGGGAGTGGAGTAGGGCGAAGAGGAGCTTCGTAGCCGAACCACTGTAAATCATCATGTTCGGTTTGCGCTTTCTTTTACTTATCACTTTACATTTATATTTGCCTTTATCGTTTTATATTTATATTTGCATTGCACCTATGTTTGTGTTATATATTGTGTTGTGATGATATGCCTTGTTTGATATTCTTTAGTATAGTTATTGTAGTATAAACTTGATTGATTGATTGATACAAAAGTTTTAAGTTATTAATGGAAACGTATTCACCCCCCTCTATGATTCCACAATTGGTACCAGAGCCACATCTATCTAGTTTTCAAAATAAATGGTTTTTAAAATAGAGCACGGTCTATGTATCAAATTTCCTATCGAGCGACACATAATGTGAAAGGTTCTTTGTTTAGTACTTATAAGTTTTGGTGTTAAATATAAAGTGTTACAATAGCTTGAAGGTCTTTTAAAGAATCCCAAACAAAGGGTATAATGTGTCTAAAAGTGAAATAAACGATTCTGCCAAAATTTCACCTCTTCTGCGATACACGGATCCACCAAAAGTGGATCCGTCCATGAGATTCGTCAGTATGGTTTTCAGTTTTTATCAAACTTTAAAAAATCGTAGAAAATCAACCATGCCTCAGATTTCGATGATTCAAAAACTAAAATTGAAGAATTTTTTATGTACTTTCTAATGGAATGGGTCTCAAGTAATAATTCAAATTTTAAATTACTCAAATAAGCAAAATGCTATAGAGTGTCCAAAACTAAAATTTTGTTTGAGCGTAAAAAGTCGATTTTAGCCTTTCCTTTCGAGTCAGACAGTTCTAGTTGGTTTACTTTTGAAAGTTGGTGTATTTTATCATTGGAAAGTAAATGTATTTTTCCAAACATACCAATGAGGAGAAAACTAATTTATTTACAAATAAAATCAAGCTATGTATACATTGTTATATTTAATATACAAAACGAAGTATATTATTTATGTGTGTTATGCTAAATGATTATTTGTTCTACTTTGCATCTTAATATGGTTAATTAAGCTCTTATATGCTTATTGCATTTTTAGTTGAGCTTTCAATGATATTCGAAGGAAGAACATTTACAATTTACACAACAAAAATGTTTGCATTCGAACAAGTAATAATCCAAATAATGTGGACGACAAGTACAAGCCACCTACGATTGGGTCCCTACAAAGACGATTTGTTTAGGTTGTTTGAAATGGCAATGATGAGCTATTTCCCAGTTTGTACTTAGATGTCTTCTTTATACTTTTTGAAAATGTCGTAATCAAGGTCCTCTGAATAAATCATAAACGGATTCCCTTCAGAAAACATAGTTCTCGTCGTCACCATAGAAGTAAAGAAGTTAATTTAAAAAGTCGGTCTTAGGATTATAATCATCCATGTTTTGTATACAGTAACTTTTTTTATTAGGGGAGGGGGGTGATCAAATGATTTGATAATTTCTCTAATTGCAAGCGAGATAGATGGAAAATACAAAAAGACACAACAGAAAAGAAAGTTCCTAACAAGGTGTTGCGTTACTTTCTTTTGATTCCTAGACAAAAGCGTATTTACGGATCTATAACTGTACGGAAGATGGTAAGATGGGCCACCCGGTTGATGGTAAAGCATGGAAAGATTTTGATAAGAACAATCAAAATTTTGCAAAAAAACTAGAAACATCTGACTAGGGTTTGCCTGTGATGCTTCAAATCCATTTGGAAACTTAAGGCAGTCTTACAGTACACATACTTATCATATTGACAACATACAATACCCCTTCATGGATATGTATGAAAAAGTTCCTTTTCATATTAACCTTGTTAGTTTCTGGCCCCATAATCAGTCGGGGTAAGAACATTAATTCAATGAGCTTGAAATAGTATTTGTTAACTGCTTATGTTGGTCATTAGATTTTACCATGATTCATCGTTGGAGGAAGAACACGATGTTCAACTAGTAGTAAACAAGAAAAAGGAGCTCGAAAAATACTCACTAGGTGTCTCATCTATTACAACAACTTGCTTAGATTGTATCACATTATTTGGCTAAATCATATGATTTCCAATGGGATGTGAAGAGAGCAGGTGATCCCGTTATTGAAAAGAATTAGAGTAAAGGGTCTAATTTCTTTGAGCTTTCGTATTGGTCAGATCTTTCACTAAAACACAATTTGGATGTCATGCATATTGAAACAAATGAATGCGAAAGTTTGTTTGGTACATGGTTAATGAATGACAAGTCCAAACACACTAGTACGGAAAGAAAATACTTAAAAGATTAGAACATTCGACCATGTGGAAAGTGGGAAACTAGAAAGGGGGAATAATTTTTACCGTTTCTTAGAGAACCAAGATGTTAGACAACATCCCATGAACGTACAAACACCACTAGTGCTCTTTCAATCAACGTAGTCGCCCGCGTGGTCGGAGTCGACGCAAACTATAGTTTCTATACCAGTTCCTTTCGGATACCATAATCCTAAGTAGGTAGTTTTAGGATATTCTTGAAAACGCTCACATAAGTAAACACTAAACATAATATCAAGCCTACTTGCAGTTAAATAAAGTAAACTACCAATCATACCTCGATATTTAGTGCTATCTACTAATTTTGCTTCGTCATCCTTGATGAGCTTGATCTCCGTCGACATCGGCGTCTTGGTTGGTTTGGAATCTTCTAACCCGAACTTCTTTAACATCTCCTTGATGTACTTGGATTGATTGAATTTATCAATACAAACAACAAAATTCGGAGAACTTAAAAAAACGAGCTAGGTGCCTTCAAAGGTACACTTTTCGATCTAAATCAAGCAAGAAATCGCACATACACACGATCTAATCATCCCATTAGCTCTGATACCAATTGTGGTATATCCTATATCATAACACGGGGTCGATTCTTGGATTTGGCTAGTTTCTAGAGAGAGAAACACTTGAGAGAGTTTTTTAGAGAGAGAAAATGTGTTTCTTTATAAAAAGAAAAGTAATGACTAGCTTGCCTCTTCCAAAGTTGGAAGAGGCTTATATAGTACTTACAATATACCGGGTATTCGTACCCGACTTAAAACCGAAAAATATACTATTAACTATTAAACTACGAGCTATAATAAACAGTAAAATACACGGGGTAACCGAGTCTTTTTCTAATATCTAACAACAAGCAATAGCAAGAAGTATTCGGATAGATTCTAATCTAGCTACCGGAGTGTATGTTTCATCATAATTTATACCTTCTTGTTGATTATATCCTTGTGCTACTAACCTAGCCTTATTTCTAGACACAATACCATTTTCGTCTAATTTATTCCTTTACACCATTTGGTTCCAATAATTGATTGAGTCTTAGGTACAGACACTAAATCCTAAACATCGTCAGCTATAAATTGGTTTAGCTCCTCTTGCATAGCTACAACCCAACTTTAATCTCCTAATGCCTCATTTACATTCTTAGGTTCTATGGTCGAGATGAAACAAAAGAAATTATTTTGGTTTTGGGCTTGTGATCTTAACGTTCTTTGATTAAGATTTCCCATGACTTGTTCTAATGGGTGATTTTTAGATTCTTTAATGTTAACTACCTCGTCAACTTATACGGACTCTTCTTCAATATTGTTATTGTTTATTACTTTAATATTGTTTTCAATAGCTTCTTCTTCACCAACATCATCATCAACTAATGGTGATAATTTTGTAGGAGAAGGACTTTCATCGAATGTCACGTTGAGTGATTCTTCGACTTTCATGGTGTGTTTATTCAAGGTAATATAAGCTTTGCTATTTTGAGAATATCCTAGAAAAACACCTTCGTATGAATTTGGGTCAAACTTGGTTAAATAATCTTTAGTATTTAATATGAAGCACTTGCTTCCAAATACTTTGAAATATTCTAAAGAGGATTTCTTACCTCTAAATATTTCATAAGGGGTTTTTTCCTAGAATTGGTCGGATTAATATTCTATTAAGAATATAAGTTGAAGTATCAACGGCGTTGCACCAAAACTTTTGAGGTATAGATTGTTCATTTAGCATAGTCCTAGACATTTCTTGTAATGTATGATTCTTTCTTCAACTACCCTATTTGCTTATGGAGTACGAGGAGCCGAGAAATTATGAGTAATGCCTCATGCATTACAAAAAGCTCTGAATTGTACTTCGTTATGAAATTCTCGACCATGATCCATTCTAATAGCAACCATAGAACATCTTAATTGATTTTGGATTATATTACTTAATATTTCAAATTTTTCAAAAGCTTCGCTTTTGGGTTTCAAAATTTTTGTCCAAGTATATCTTAAATAATCATCTACTATTACTAAAGTATATAATTTACCTCCGTAACTCTTAATAGCGGATGGACCAAATAAGTCCATATGTAAAAGTTTCAAACATCTATTTGTAGAAACCATATTTTTATCCTTATAGCTTGCATGGGCTTGTTTTCCTATTTTGCAATCACCACAAAAATGTTTATCATATTTTATCTTAGGAAAGTTTCTAACCAATTCTTTGGATGACAAAGATTGGATTAAACACATATTTGCATGACCAAGTCTTCTATGCCATAAAGTAGAATTATCAACTACCGTAGCAAGACATAATTTGTCTTGAGACTTATTTCTTGATTTCATGACGTATAACCTATTTTTCCAAATCTTGTTTCCTATGATTTTCTAATCCTTAATTATTTCACTACCATATTTCGTAAATAAGACCTTATACTTATTATCACAAATTTGACTGATACTAAGTAAATTAAAGGCTAAGTTATCTACATGTTTTACGTTTGATATAGTAAGAGAGTCATTAGAGACCGTACCTTTGCCTATGATATTTCCTTTTAAGTTACTTCCAAAGACAACATTGCCTCTGTCGTATGCTTTGTAGGTAGAGAATAGACTTTTGTTTCCCGTCATGTGTTTGGAGCAACCGCTATCTTTAATCCATTCGTCCGGCTCCAAACAAGTTCTCAAGCAGACCTAATTAATCAAAAACAAACTCAAGCGCTTGGTCCCCAATATCTCATGGGTCCAAAAATGTTAGTGTTGTACATCCCTTGTATTTTTTTCATTTGGTTGGGATATTGAAATGGGATGCAATTTCCCATATGTACAAAACCTTAATTTTGATTGTTATTCCAATTCATAGGATAATGATTTTGATAAATTGGCCTGCTAGAGTTTCTTCTAGGTTGAGGTGTGTTGTGTCTTTGTTGATAAGAATTATTTCTTCTAGGTGGCGGTGTGTTAGATCTAGACTCGGTTTTGACATAACCTAAACCATTCTTAAGGGGTGATTTGAGAGTCGGTCTTTTTGAATTTTCAATGCTATTATTTATTAGTTTCTTTACAACAATAACAAAATCCGATCGTGAAGACATAAGAGGGCTAAAAATCATGTTGTCTGTTTTTGGGTGGTCGAAGGATCTACGGCTCCAGGTATGGTGGATCCGTTTGCCTTTTTGGTAGATTCGTCGCCTGCCAGTTCAGTGGTCGACCCAACAAAACTCATGGGTTTTGTTCCGCTTGTTGACGCTTTACTCTTATAAAATACTAAACCTATTTTACAACTAGGTAACTTTTGAACATTTAGCATTTCTCTTAGTGAATTGGCGCTTTTATCAAATTTGACAAATTTAACTTGAGTTTCCTTAAGTTTAGCATTTTCTAAACGAAGTAGTTGACATGTTTCACAACCTATGTCAATTTATTTATTTCTCTCAAGTTTCTTAATTTTCTCATTCAACTCTAAAATTTCTTTTTCTAAAAGATCTCTTTTAGTTTTCAAAATTTTATTTTTTTGATGATTTTTAAGCAAATTTCACATAATTATCATATTTAATATTCATACTATCGTCATCAAGAGAAGAAGCATTATCACTATAATGAGAAGAGTCACGAGTTACCTCATTTGACGATTGACCATGAGACAAGTTTCATCATTGATTTTGTCTTAGGCTTTATTTTTGCTATCGCTCCAACAACCTCCAACAAACGCCTTTTGATCTTTATTTCGTGGAGGCTTTGGACATTCACCAATGAGATGATTCGGATCACCGCATCTAAAGCATTTTCTATCACTCTTGCCTTTCTTATCATCCCTTTTCCGGAATGACTTCTTCTCTTCACGAGGTTGCCTAACAAATTTACCCTTTCTTCTAAAGAACTTTTTAAAGTTCCTTACGACCATAGCATATTCTTCGTCATCGCTTCCGGATGTCAAAGTTTCATCATCACTAGACTCTTTCTTAGCTTTCAAGGCAATGGACTTAACCCTTTCCTTTTTTCCTTTGTGAATTTCAGAATCTTTTTCCATGACTACTTCATGTACTTTTAGATTACCGATGAGCTCGTCTAGAGCTAGTGATGACAAATCTTTCAATTCTTCGATCGCCGTAACCTTTGCTCTCAATTTAGGATGTAGAGCCATAAGAAACTTCCTAACATAGTTCTTGCTAGAGAAACCTTCATCAAGAGCTTTAAGACTAGTAATAATAGTGTTAAATCTAGCAAAAACGCTATCAATAGATTCTTCTTCAAGGATAGTAAATTGTTCATATTGTTGAACAAGATCAATTTTATTATCCTTTACTTGGCTATTAGCTTGATGTGTGATTAACAAAAATTGCCAAATATCTTTAGCCATTTTACACATAAAAATTCTTTCGTATTCCTGTTTAGGTAAAGCATTATAAAGAACCATTTTTGCTTTATTATTTTTAGCAAGTTGCTTTTTTAAGTTCATATGTTTGTTGTTCAAAGGGAACTACTTCTAAAACTTGGGTGACTTCGTTTTTGGCACCCGATGGAAAATCACCATTTATGATAATATGCCAAAGATCTAAATCTTTTGCTTTCATAGAAGTTCCAAATCTATTTTTTCAATATATAAAACAATCGCTTTCGAAAAGTGGTGGCCTTTGCATAGATTGCCTTTCTAGATATTTATCGGAATCCATTGGTCGATTCAAGCTTTAATGTACAATATATGTTAAAGATCTTGGGTGACCTTGGCTTCTGATACCAATTATGGAAACTAGAAGGGGAGGGGGGCTTGAATAGTTTTAACCATTTTCAAATTAAAACTTAGATTGTCGACTTATGTAAAGTCAATAGATATACACAAGTGTATATGATAGCGATGTTATAAATAAATAAATAAATGCGGAATATAAATAAGTAAAGATAAGAAAGATCAAACCGATGACACAATGATTTATAGTGGTTCGGCTACGAATCTCCTCTTCGCCCTACTCCACTCCCTAAGTGTCACACCCCGTCTAAGGTATGTTGTAGAATAAAGGCCCACGGCCGAGTACCACGCAATCGGGAAGCTTAAACGAAGAATCAAGAAAAGTTTGTGAGGGCAGTAAAAAGTTGCCGCTCGGCGTGAGGAATTGCCGCTAGGCTAAAGAGTTGCTGCCCGACGTTGCATTTTGCCGCCCGGCTAGATTTATCTCATCTTCCCCAAGTTAATCTTGAAGCTCTATGAACGATCAAGAGGGTTCTAGAACTCTTTTCCATGGCATTTAATAACCCTTTGGCCCCAAGTAAACCATTTAATACCCCTAGGCCTTCTTACTAGTATAAATAGACCCTTCTAGCCATGGTTTTGAAGACACATCTCCATACTTCCAAGAATTAACAACTCATCTCAATTAATCTCTCCACCACTTTCTCTTAAAGCCATAAATCTCCCCTAGAACCCTATAAAAACGCAGAAGCTAGAAGAAGAAAGAAGCCATCATTTGAAGGTCAAGATCATTAAGAAATCATCACCAATATTCAAGGCATCAAATCCTCATCTCTTGTAATCTTTTTACAAACTTTATCAGACCTTTTAATCATGTTTTCTAATACTAAAACTTCTGGAATTATGTATTTGCTTGCTATGAGTAGCTAGTGCCTTTGTGCACTTGATTAGATGATTTTGTGGTATGATGATTATGATTGTGATAACTTGTTTTTACTCAATTTCAAGCTATTTCTAAGATCCATCTATGCTTATGTTTCATAGTGACATATATCAAATCGGATTGGTTGTTAGGGATTTCATAGGTCGAAAGGGTTATTGTTAACAATCAATCGTCGCCTTTTGTCTATGATTGGCTACCTTTTGTATTGACCATTTCTTAAGCGATTTGATCTAACAAGAAACAGAATTGTGAGTGTTAACAAGTTTGTGAAACGAACCGTGATTCAAATGAATTGAAATTGAATTAGTCTTGAATTGATTGATTGAACTTAAAGCTTGTTTTTGTCACTTGTGATCTTGACGAGGATTAAAGGTTTTAAAAACAATAGATTAGATCACCATCTAATTATCATAATCAACATGTTGAGATGTTTATCAGAATCATACAAGTCGGATTACCCAAACTAGTCTAATCAAATGTAGTGTTAATCATCTGAATTTTCATCATAATCTTTGCTTGCTTGTTAGGAATAGTTAAAGTTAAATTCAAACACCATCGAAACACATAAATCCCTGCGAACGATCTCGGCTTACAATTCAATCTCTTACTACTAACGGACAAGTACACTTGCTCGTGTGTGTTGCTAAGAAATCCAATAACCGAGTTATAAATTTAAAACTTACTCGTGTTCGACACATCAAGTTATTGGCGCCGCTGCCTGGGATTTGATTGGGTTTTCTAGTTTTAAATTTAGTATTTAAACCACCCCCGAGTGTTCCTTCCTTGTTCTTATAATTTTCTTTTCGGACCAGAAAAAAGTTGCCGCCCGACCTGGCATAGTTGCCGGCCGGCAACTCTCACCGCGACCAAAAACAGCTGCCCGGCTGGATCTCCTGCCGCTCGACTGGATTTTTCTAGGCAGCCAAACACCATTTTTTGGACAATTTTTTTTACCTTTTTACCCGAACCGAGACCCACTCAAAATCACTCCTAGTTGTGTTTTACCCTTGAATGAACACCCGTTCTTCGGGATAAGAACCAACTAGCCCTTATTTAGAACCCTGAGCATTTTATTCACCAAACCAAAAAGAAAGCAAAAAAGCGAAACCCATTCATTCCTTTAGAAGACCGAGTTCCTAAAATAAAATATCCACCTACTGAAAATATTTACGAAGCCGAAGTCGTTTATAACCCATTTCTTAATCTACCATTTCTAATGGCCGACGATCAACCCATGTGGGGAAACAACCAAGCGGTAGCACCGACACTCGCGGCCGCTATCATTCCGGTTGAACTTGGAGACAATTTTAAGGTGAAAGGACATCACCTTTCAATGATCAAAGACCGTCAATTCGATGGCCGTACTCGGGCCACTCCGCATAAGCACATCGCCGAATTCATCAAAATTTATGGTATGTTCCGATATGACAATACAAATGTGAACTCCATCAAACTCAAACTTTTCCTATCATCTCTTTCCGGAGAAGCAAAAGTTTGGTATAACGAATTGAGTCCCGGTGTTATCACTACTTAGGAAGAGATGAGGCAAGCTTTCGTAAGCCGATTCTTTCCTCCCGCAATGTTTGATCGAATCATGAGAGAAATTCAAGGTTTCACCCAAAATCCACACGAATCCCTCGTTGATGCTTGGCTTCATATGAAGGACTTACTTCGTAGTTGTCATGGACATGGTTTAGGATGAGGAACCATCATCCAAATCTTCTACCACGGTCTTGACAAGGCTACCCAAGCCATCCTTGACGCTGGAGGAATTTTTCTCTATAAGACCCCTAACGAGGCATATCAATTGCTCGAAGATCGAGTGCTCTTGAAACTCGATTAGTCTAAAGATATCAAAGCAATACCTATTCGAAAGACCGTTGCCTTCGCGGAAGGTAGCGACAACTCAATGCTTATGGAAAAGATGGAAGCGCTAACAACCAAAATTGACTCGCAATTCAAAGAGATCAAAGGAGAAATGAAGGTAATGTGAGATGGATGAAACAAATGTGGAGGACCACAGCCATCGTCAGAGTGTGATGAAAAACCTATGGAAGGATCCGAAGAAGAAGCTAACTATGTCTACAGAGGATATTGAGGAAACTACTATGGTAGAAATTCTAGAAATTGGCGCGACCGCCAACCACGAGACGGCAATGAAACCTCACAACCCCATGATGACAATCACTCAATCCACCGACGCCCAAGAAGAAACTCGAGGAAACCAAATTCAAAAAAACAATGAGAGAATTCATAGTCGCTCAATGAAGAATATATATGTAATCTTTGATTTATGCAAGAACAAGAGATATAGTGGGTTGGATTAGTTTAAAGAGAGAAAGCAAACATGAAAGATGGAATGTATTATGTGTGTGTAGAAAATGAACTACAAAGAGAACCAACTAACCAACCTCCTCTCCAAGGCATGGAGAGGGGTATTTATATGCTAAATATGGCCGGCCATGGGCCTTTGTGAGGCTTTCCATGGGCCTTAGACCATATTAGCTTACATGTCATTAACATGACTTACTTACGGTCTTTGACTATTTAGTATTGGAAGTGACCAAGACTTTTCTTGTTCCTAACAATCTCCCCCTAAGGGAGGTCACTCCAATTTACAAACCTTTAATCCTAGCATACTATGCTTTATCTTTAGTCATTAGCTCGTAAACTTCAATCTTGTGAATTGATGTAGTGATCATAGAC
Organism: Tanacetum coccineum; assembly: GCA_026074375.1. NCBI lineage: Eukaryota > Viridiplantae > Streptophyta > Magnoliopsida > Asterales > Asteraceae > Tanacetum > Tanacetum coccineum. The sequence continues at coordinate 207 of BQNB010026687.1, read as the reverse complement.
TTTAGGTCTTGAGCTTGTTCCTCATCTTGTCTTGAATGTGATTCTTTGAACACCTTGAGATCATCAACCAAGCATAATCTCATTTTGCCATCTTGTAAACTTTGCCATCTCGTAAACTTGTGACTTCTGGACCGACATCTTGATTTGATAATCTTGAAAAGCTTTAATGATGCATCTTTCTTGAATTTCTTTAACTTTAACACTTTG
>BQNB010026686.1:47027-58343 GCA_026074375.1 Tanacetum coccineum | reverse complement strand
AACAATAACTTCTTCTTCATACAATGCCACCCCGTTCTTCTAAGCTTGCATCAGCAACATCTTGTCTTTAAAGTATTCAGAGTTCTGTGGACGCTTGGGTTGAGTGCAGTTCCTTGCTATGTGGCCTATACCGTTGCAGTTGTAGCACTTAACCTGCCTTGCTTGACCTGGATTAGCATTCCCAACTCTGTTCTGTGCTCCCCCATAACCAGCTGCACCTGCACCCCGTGCATTGTTCCCCTGTCCTCTATTCTGTCGACCCTGAACATTCTGAACAACAACCCTGCCGTCTTGAACTGTGGCTTGATTCCTTGGGTTAGATGAAGTTCTGAGTTGATTGTTTGTTTGAGGAAGGTACGTTTTGTATGATTGGGTGAGTAGGGCAAGTGTGTTGGTTAAATTCTCAATTAAGTTGTCTGATGGAGAGAGTCCCGAATCAAGTTGAGTGTTGTCAGCAAAGTGTGGTGGAACATATGTGGATGGTGGAGTTGTAGATGATTGTGAATAGTACTGTTGGTGTGAGACATTAGACATCAAAGCAAGAGGATCCACAGTGTGTTGAGTGAATCGATCCAACATCATTTTGTTCTCATTGGCATGTGCCTCGTGTTGCTTCAGATAAGCATACAACTGATCATAGTTGGAGTCCCTCAATCCTCTATTCAGTTTCACTGCTGTTACAAATCGACCCCATTCAGGCAACATGTTGTTCACAAACTTTGAGTTCAGCTGCATTCTGGACATGGTCATCTTGATGTTCCGCATGTCATTGATGAGTTTGGCAAACCGAGAAAACCGCTAATAGTAGTCGTGAATGGTTTCACTCATTTGTTCTGTCGAAAGTGTTTCAAAGTCATCATACAGTTGTGGATTCCTTGGCGCTTTGGTTAATTACGAACCCTTCCAGGAGGTCTTTACATTGTCCCATATGGTCACTTTGCATCAGTGTAATGTTTGATAAGAGTGTATATTTCTTTGGTAACCCCTTGAAAGTAGGATGTTGGTGCAGCAACCGAATGTCAGATTAGTGTTAACTTTCCTTGTTCTTTAGGTGAAAGGTATAGAATAGACTCGAGGTCATTCTGGACCTAGGACACCTTCTAGTTCCTTTCAGCAAGTGTTACCCAAAAAGTCCCCCACATTTGAAATGGTTCTTCATCAAATTGACTTTAGAATTTAAAATATTCTCTTTACCCTGACAATACCAGTCGTATACGTTTCCATGAAGCTAAAGTCGTTTTTCAAGCATAGGTGGTCGGAGAGTATCCGGGAACCTGGCACAGTGGTATGTCTTTCGAAAGATTAGCCATCTTAATTTTGATTGTGAAATGATTAAGTTGATCGAACAAATGATTAGTGATTGTATGTTAAAGTGATGATTGTTTGTTAGATTGGTGATATGTTCTGTTTGTACTTTCCTCGGATTTGGTTTGGTTGAAATGAGTTGACGTAATGAAGATAATAAGACTTAGGCAAAACGCAATGAAAAAGCTTAGACAAAACGCAGTGAAGAGGCTTAGACAAAACGCAGTGAAGAAGAAATGAATTGGGCAGAGTTTCTATTAGGCAAAACGCAATAATGGTCTTCAAATTAAGCAAATCGCAACCTGTAACAACAACCAAATCGCAGAGACAAAACGCAGTAAACAAAACACAGTCTCGAATAAGACAAAACGTAATACTGTTGTACTTCACTAAACGACAAAACGCAGTGTCCTTTTTTTCAGACAAAACACAGGAGACAAAACGCAGTCAAGAAATTTGCCAGAGAGACAAAACGCAGTCAAGAAAATATGACTTTTTCCACCTAAAATCACCTAAAAATCACCCTTTTGAACGTTTTTGCTTGGTTTCTTGTAGGTTCCCGAATTCACACAAACATGTATAGATCTAAAGAGATCTAGAGAGAGAAAGTTAGAGAGAGAGAATAGTTGAGAGAGAAATAAGGAAAACACACTAAAGAGTGTGTGTAAAATGAATAGATGCTTACCTCTTCCAAAGTTGGAAGGGGTATTTTTATTAGTTCTTAACAATACACCGGGTGTATTTAGTACCCGGTTTACAATACCGAATAAGTCATACGTTTACATATTATAAACTACTGACGTATATTGACAGTAAAATAACATGGGGTGGACCGAGTCTTTTTCTAATATCTAACAATCTCCCCCTAAGGGAGGTCAACTCCCTGAAAATACTAAACTTAAGATCTTAATCTTAAAGATTGATCTTATGTATTATAGCTCGAAACCGCTTGATTTCATTGATTTATATCTTCTGTGAATTGAAGTAGTGAAAACTTTAGACTTTTAGGCTTTAGCTTGACTCTTTGTATGTGATCTGTGAGCTTTTTGAGATCATCATCCAATCATAAATCTTTAATCATCATCATGTGATATTTTGCCCATCTTGTGAACTTGTGTCTATTCGGAATGATATGCTTCACACTTTTTTGATCTTGAAAGCTTGAATATTCAGAGTTGCGCGAAGCTTTAAATAAATATATTGAGCTTGTCATGATACTTCGAATGAGTCAGTTGAGAATGAGCACGCGGGTTATGAACTTGATTTTGTGTGGAACACAGGTTTCTCCTTCTCCATCTTTAAAATGTTCCTGTAATATAAACAGTTAGCAATAAAGAGAAAATTTGGTTTGTAAAAACAATCGATGCGTTTACTTATGCAAAAGAGTTTTGTTAACACATCAAAGTTTATTTGTTTTCCAAAGTCATATAACCATCAATTCGTTATACAGGAACAAGTTTCGATCATGTAGAATTTGCCACCGTCGTTGTTTTCCAGTTTTTACTAGTTTGGTCCATTGAAGGATCTCACAAGTCACTAACATGCAGGCTTGTTTAAAGTTGGTCAAGCTGGATTCAATCTTCACTGTGACTACTTATGTATCAACTCGGATGTTTCTGGGCAAAATCAAAGGATAATGCGTAGGACTTTATGATATAACTTGTAATCACAAGTTTGTGTAATAACAAGTAAATTAGAATTGTTCCTAACGAGATTAACTTGTGATTCTCTGGTCTGCTAGACTCAAAAGTGAGTTTTGATTTACGTGGATCGGAGGCTGGAGCTGACCTGCCACCTTTTCAATACCTACTACTCGGAGTGAGTGAATCATTAGATTACATGTTTAGTCTCCGTAGAGATAATGTAACAGTAAATCCTTTTGGAGATTCTGAGTGGCTTTGTGGGGTTGTTGAATTGCATCACTGGGTCCATGTGTCACTTCAATGTAAGCAATCATTTTTAGTGATTTTGACAGCATATGTATGGACCGGTTTATGCCTAAGTGTATGTGAGGGCTTCTTTCTTTACACCCTTTATCCGTACATTCTTTTTCATTTCAATCCCCTTTAGTGCTTACCATGATTTCTTGACTAGACCTTTGTTGGGTTTATTCAAGTTACTAGCTCCTCTCAGTCGGCACTATTCCTTTATTCTCACATTTATCCTTTTTATCATACCTAAGGACTTCTACACTAACTAGTGGGATAGTCCCTGGGTAGATCCTCGGTTCGGGCGGGATCATGGAACGAGGTACCTAACCCTTACCATCCTTATAACTTCGATAACATTAAATACATGGTCAGTCTTTTGGTACAGTTCACCTTGCCATAAAATCACTGTTGAAAAACTCAATCAGGTACTTATGATAAAACTATCAAAGTGTTTAGTACCCGATTGTTTTTGCTTTTCAGAAAAGCTCCCCCTCAAATATTGGGTGCATCCGTATTCGGAAAATGTTTAGCACGGTTGGTGGTGTATACATTGAGTAATATGATAAATTACATATTTTAATCACTTTTTCTCCCTTATCAAAAATTTCAAATTCCATTTTGACATTTATGGATATCAATTGAATTTAAAATATGTTATAAACTTCGAAGAAAGTGTGCTAATTATTCACAAGCCGTTTGGTGTTTGGACATATTAATGCTCCCCTCCTAAATCATTTTGAAGGATATATAAGATAGTGCTGAGTACTGTAATTTGAAAGATTTTGAATTTTCTAAGAAATTCTTGAAAATTTGTAATCAATCACTATTTATATTAGCCTATAATTAAGTCTACACTACACATTTATATATTCACAAGATTATGTATGAGACAGGACCCGAAAATGTTCAAACCAAAAATGACATAGTTATTTTGTCCATGTAAGCAGTCTGTAGTCCGTCTCGATACTCTCTTTTTGGAAGTTTGTTCTTTAGCTTCCCCTTGAATCAGCAATCCTTTCTGAGTAGGTTCATTAGCCTGATTGCAATTTGCTTTAAGAATACTTGAAGTCTGTAGCCCCACCCAATCGATGAAGTTACACAACTTAATTGAAACCGGTAACACCAAAGTCAATTAAGTCCCGTATGTTTAGATTTCTACTTACATGATAGTGATGATATGCAATTGAAACACCAAAGTAACTAAGTCCTTGAGTATCCCCCCCCCCCTATATATCAATTATTCCCTCTCAGTAGACGAACTTTGATAAACTAAGACAACTAAGTCCCAATATGTACACTTTTCTTTCTATCGGAATACTGACTATAACTAGAGGTAATTATCATACTTTATCATACCAATTTGTCCTATTTGTCAAATATTTTCTACTCCTTTAAAAACACGCTTGGTGATTGTCTGTTATTAAAGGAAGCATTAATTGAGTCACGTAAACCAATCTTCTCACGCTCTAATCAATCTTCTGACAACACATTCCTGGTATCTCAAATGATGCATACCATAAATGAAAGATATCTCTTTATATGTGGTTGGAATAGCGCACCGGAAAGTAACACGATAATAAACTCTGGATTTTCTTTGAGGATAAGACATTTGTCTTCCCGGAAGGCTTCCATACAATTAAATAAGGGATATGGTTTCTATCACGCGTGTAGTTGTTGTTACTTTCTAGTGTTTTACTCCTTCCCTTGATGTTTTCGATACCTCAGAATCAGAAAAAATTCTTATATGCACCACATGCTTGAGATCGTGTTCGAGAATTAAGAATTAATAAACTTTAAATTATCTATCCCCGTGAGAATGGTTTCAAGGACTTTTCTAAACTACGAAAGGAATTTCCAAACAATTCCTAAGTATTTTTGGCAAACTATGACGCGTTCGGCAATATTAGTCGTATGTTGTTTAAAGCCTGAATTCACTAAGTCTTCAATGCAAATAAGTTCCCTAAAAGTATGAAGCAATGACATTCTACGGCACATGTAGTGAATATGAATTAACTCCCTTTAAATTTTTATCTGTCATTATCAAAAACTTCAACTGTTTAATCCTTGGACTTATTTTGATAGACGTTTTAAAAGATTATTTGACTCTTTCTCCCTTCAAATATGACACGTTTATATTTAAGAGCTTGTAGTCATTGGTTTGGATGAGGACGAATTATCTTTGGGAAAATCTTTTTTCGTGATTACTGTAAATAATTGATTGACAATGTGGAGAAAACTTTTTCCAATTGAAATATGATTTCTCTTGTTTTGACAATATAAATGCACTGCAACGTACCTTTTTCTTATGTGAATAGATATGAAATAATCATGCCCGGCGAAAAATTAATTACCCGTTTGTTGGAACAGCTGTTCTTTTCGTCGACATGCGTTCCTCATTTTGGTGAAAATCGGGTTGCAGTCAGAAATAACTGCAAGCCATTGTCATGAGCTCAAAACTTTGAATGTTTTGTTAGAGTAGCTCAATACCGAAAAGACTTCTCTTTTCGTTGCTAAGGAAAAATGCACTGAGACGTGTATTTTCCTTTACGATGAGGCCCGGGTTATGCACAGAAATGTACATAAGCCAAATATTTTTTTTATATTACAAGATGTTGTTGATTATAATTTAAAGCATGTTACGTTTCGTCAGAGACCTCATTCTGCGGAGAAAACATCTCATACCAATCCTTCTGACAAGATACAAAAAACCAATCCTCGGGAAGGGCTTTCATAAATTAATCAGCTAATGGTATTTGTTCTACAAATGTATTTTAATAATATTCATTTTCACCATGTTTACTTTATGAAGCAGTGGATTACCGAGTATGGATGTGCTTTGTATGAGAATGTTGTACGGGGTTGCATGATATTGCTATGGCTGACTGAGAGTCGCAATACAACGGTATTTTGTTGTAGTTGAAGTCATAATCTTGAAGCTATGTCCTCATCCACATTACTTGAGCACAACTTGCAGATAAGCATGTACTCTGCTATGCTGAAGAATCGCAGTGCAGTTTTTGTTTCTTTGACATCCAGCTTACAAGTTTATCACCAAGGAACTGTATCCCTCTAGAAGTGCTTTTTCGAGTATCAAGTCATCCGGCTTTATGATCAGCGGTCTGATATTGCTGTTTGTTCAAGCCAGGAATCCTTTGGATACCCAGCGTCCCTGTTAATGGTACCCTTTAGGTATTCTAAAGATTCTTTTAACCTCCTTGAGGTACTTTTGAGTTGGTCGTGCTTGATAACGTGAACTATAGCCATACTGCTTGCACTAAGTAATGGTATACTAGATGGTCAAAGTTAAATGATTGTCCTGTTTTTGTACTAGATTAATCAGATTGGTCTAAGGGTTCTCCACTCAAATCTCATCTTGTTGGGTTTTGTAGACATTGAGTGTACAAATGGAGTGAACAATTGTCCATATTTGCTTTTTTGAATTTCTAAAGCGTATTTGGGCCTGATTGATAAAAATTACCTTTTGGGGAACTGGTGGATCGGAAGTCCTAAAAAGAATTTCATCTCCCCCATATTAAGGACATTTCAAATTACTGTGCATTAAACTTTTCAAATCTTTTTGATTATTTAGGGTTTGTTGACCCAAAAAATTATGGTTATCAACGTAAATCTGCACAAGAAGGAATATCCTCCCCGTATTTTATCTTGATAAGTTGGGTCAATTATCCTTTAGAAAAGCCTTTGGACATCAGGAAGTTTGATAGTTCATCATACCAGGCTTCATGGAGCTTGCCTTTAAATCCATACAAAAGGCTTTCCCTTTAAAAAGGTAGACTTTTTCTGGATAGATGCTGGATCATTGAACCCTTCGGTCTGAGGCAACGTAAACACTCACTTTCTTCAGTGGACCATTAAGAATGCCGTTTTTACGTCCATTGATAGATTGGAAAGGACTTGTGTTGCTGCGTGTCAACAAAAATCCGAACTGCTTCAAGGAGCAACTGGAGCAAATGCTTATTCAAAATCTAATACCTCTTCTGAGCATAACCTTTAGCGACAAGTCGTGCTTTTGTTGCGAAATTACAAACTGATATTATCCTTTGGTTCTTCCAATAACAACTTTACGCTTAATAATCCATCTTGCCAACATGGGTTTGTCGACGATTGTCCCCAGTCGTTTAGTATGTCGTATGATGAAGTTCATCCTGCATTGCTTCTCCATGCAGAATCAAGCATTGCTACTTAATGTTCTTTCGGTTTCAACAATACTCACGTATGAGCTGCGAATCATAACATTTCAGGATCTGCGGCAGCTGTCGTCTTGTTAGTTGGAACTGGCCATGGTTGGATTTCCTCGAAACTTGTTCTTAATGGATGATCTTGGTCTATAGGTAATCATGATTTGTGGTTGAAATGATGCACATCGGTATTATCAACTGTTGCGTGAGGAAGACTCTCACTCAATTTCTTTGTACCGTGTACAAAAAGGATTGAATAAATTCATCTTCTTGAACGAAAAAATTTTTTTTATTTTTTTTTGGGAATTCGGTGCTTGATTACTGTTGTTTCTCAGCTTGACGTGTTGTTTTCTGTTTTTTTTTTTTCATGTGTTGGATTGTATATTCTTCAAGTAAAGGACTGATGAGGAAATTCAACATTGTTGTGACGAATCTGTCTTCTCTGCTGTAGGAACAACATTTTTGTCTTGGGGGCACTGGGGTCAGAGTTGTCATAATTCTTACGCCTTTAGTCCTTGAGGAACAGGCCTGAAGAGACATTTTCGAAGACATCTCTTACGATTGGGGCGTGAGGGTCTGAACGGATTTGATAGTCGTTATTTCATGAAGCACGGTTGTCTGAACTGCTTCTATGAAACAGGAGCCGATGAATTGAGGCAGGGTCCTGTACAAAATTGTTCAGGAAAACCCATAAAACTATCTTTGAGATAGTAGATCTCAACATTACCGTTTCACCCCCAAAACAGAATGGACGTGTTGTAGGATTTTCATTTGCTGTCAAAGTAGCTCCAAAATGGCATGTTCTTTGTTGTTGACTTTATGTTGTAATTGGACGAGAAGGATACGACAATAACCATTCTATAATGAGTGATTCTTTGTCAACTTAGTTGATAAGTATTAAACAATTGTAATAGATGATGCAAAAATTAAAAAACAATAAAAAAAAAAATAATTTTTTTTTTGTTTAAAATGGATATGACCCTTGGTCATATTTGTTTATTCAAACTTGAGTTTGTAGAAAATATTATGAAGGAGGGGTGCTTTATTAAATTATGCATTTTGATGTCCCATGAATTTATTCTTCATACACCTGATGAGTTGTCTTGAGATTTAAATTTCCTGGTGATTGGTGGTTAAAGTATAGTTAGATTGTTCTTCTGGATCAATGGTAGTTGATGAAGGTGTAACCACATGGGTTATAAAACAGCTCTTGAAGCAACAATTTGTTCCGGTTGATCTGGGGGATATAAGTTAGTGGTGGAAGATTTTAGTAACATTAAACAATGGTTTACAACTGGAATCATCATAGTCTTTCTTGGATGGTGGAACTATTATGGTGTGTAGAGAAAAATGAGATTTGCACGATGTCATGAACTGATGTTCTCCAGGAGTCATCAAGAAGGTGCTGAAGGTCCCTGATAACTGATTTTGAACAGGAGCCCATGATTGACATTTCAAGAAATTTGAAATGCTCTGCTGTAGTGGGATGTTGGTGGTGAAGTTATAATGAATGGTTCTTGACAGTGTCACCTGTCAGAAGATAATCCAGATCCTTATTGAAGAAGAATTGTGGTTGAATAGTTACCTGACCTGGTGGTCCTCCTAAGGGAAGTGGTTCATATATATTTCGCAGAATTTGATGGCCCTCAGGATTATCCAAATCAACCTTATTTGTCAGCAGCTTATGGCATTCATCCATCTGATATTGAAGAAAGACGTTGTTCTTATGAAAGGCTTTAACAAGGTTGAATGCTGGACCTTCTAAATCAGCTTTGCAGAGCTTCTTCTTTCCTGTTCGTCTGCAGAACCATTTGATGAATGACCCAATATCATACGTCTTCCTTTGAAGCCTGTTCTCCGCAGGAACTTGATACGTTGTGGCGTATGTATTTGCCCAGTTATTCTCTGGTTCCGGGAAATCATTCGGGGGAATGGTCCATTCTGGTTCAGGTGTGGCTGGTCTTTCGCTTTCAGGAATCGGCTTAAACCACGTAGTGGTCGATACCTTGGGAATGTGAGCGTTATCAGTGTCCTCCATATCTGAGACATGCTCTTCATCCTGCATTGGAATGTCATCTGAGGATTGTTCAGAATGTTCTGATTCGGTATCAGATATGGGCATAGAAGAGTCAACAACAGCATCTCTTGTGTCAGTGATCTGCCATCCAGTTGCGGTAAGAGCTGGATGTTGTTTGGAAGCAGATGCATCAGACTCCCGTGGTTTCTTCGAACTTTGCTCATCATCTTTTGTAGGAGGTTGAGCTGAACCAGAAGCACCTGAATCGTGTCTTCTCCTTTTTGATGACTTACCCTGGTTTGATCCAGCTGAAGGGCCTTCATCATCATCATCGTCTTCATCATCATCACTGTCATGCTTTCTTTTGTGGTTTTTAACCCTGTCTTTAACCTCCTTATCCATGGCATCTTCATCTGCTATTAATGCTTCCATAAGAGCATGGTATAGATGGTAGTTGGCAGGATTTCTGTTTGCAGACTTGTTCTTATTCATGTGTTTGAAGAGAGCACTCTTTAGATCAAATTCTTCAAGATCAACTTTATCAGTTGACCTGATGGAGTAAGTTGAATCTTGTTTCTCCTCACCTTGTTCCCTTTTGATTCTGATAATCTCCTTCGGACTCTTTTCAGATTCTTGATTCTTGATAGACTCTGGGCCAGGCAACACAGAGTATTTCTCGATTAAATCTGCAGTGTGTCGTTCAAGAATCTTAAGGAGAGCATCATCAAGTTTTGTTCCTAGATATTTATCAACAGCCGTAGGAACTTGGGATTTGATTGAAGCCAAAACATCAGCCGAGTGATCAGTCTTCTTTACTTCAGACATCTCTTGCTCCAATCTTGCCACTCTTAGCTGAAGGGCGATGAATGGAGTGATCTCTGGGAGAGATGTGGTGATTGTTGTAGCTTCTGTGTTGATTGGATATGGAGTGATCTCTGGGAGAGATGTGGTGATTGTTGTAGCTTCTGTGTTGATTGGAGGAGGTGTGACCAGTGAAGAAGGTTTAGGATATGAGAACTCAGTGAAGGGAGCAATTACTGGAGGAGTTGACGTGACTGTCTGATGACTTGGATCAGGTATGGTGGAATCAGACTCCTCTATAACTTTAGATTTCTCTTGATCATCTTCGGTTGGTTTGTCATAAAGAAATTGATCCCCAAAGTTATCAGAGTCATCGAGATTTTTCATGGAAGACATAGAACCAGAATGACTTTCTGGATTTTCTTCGATGACACGTTCGTCTGTTATGAGCTTCAGGTTTTCATGAACCTTTGGGTAGGCTGTCGCGAGGAATTCATCATCCATGTGCTCAGGGTTTGGTCCAGCAAGAGACACATGTAATTATATTCCAACCGATGTTCGACAGCCTATTCCAACCGATGTTCGATGTTCGATGTTCGATCTAGCAAGAGACACATGGAATTTTCCTAGACACATGTAATTTTCCTAGATTCTATAGCCCTTCCTGCTAGTTGCTTAATTTTAATAATTATATTCGTGGCGGTTTGTTTAAATAGTGGCGAGTTGGCTTGAAAATAATAGCCGACGAGTTGGTAAAAGGTACGACGAGTTGCTAAAACACACGACGAGTTGATAAGATTATAGGCAGCGAGTTGTTCACGACGAGTTGCTTAGTTTATTGGCAGCGAGTTATACAGAAGCTATGGCGGTTTGAAAACTCTACGGCGGGTTGCTCAAAAACCTAGACAGCGGTTTGAGTATTATATTGGCGGCGAGTTGTTCAAGGTGGCAGCGGTTTGATTAAAAAATAAAAATAAAAAAATATATATTTTATAACACTTCGATAGTTTTGATTGGTTGTCAAATGTTCAATAACCGTCAATTCTTATGCTAGAACAAGTTTGAT
>BQNB010026686.1:0-43222 GCA_026074375.1 Tanacetum coccineum | reverse complement strand
ATCACAGTCATCAGCTTGAAACACATTATCCACATTGAGTGCTAAGTCCTGAACAGGTTGCTCATCCATATCTTCATCAATAGCATTGTCTTGTCCACCTGCAATAAACAATAACTGCTCTTCATCCAATGCCACCCTGTTCTCCTGAGCTTGCATCAACAACATCTTATCTTTAAAGTATTCAGAGTTCTATAGACGCTTAGGTTGAGTGTAGTTCCTAGCTATGTGGCCTATACCATTGCAGTTGTAGCACTTAACCTGCCTTGCTTGACCTGGATTAACATTCCCAACTCTGTTCTGTGCTCCCCCATAACCAGATGCACCTGCACCCCGTGCATTGTTCCCCTGTCATCTATTTTGTTGACCCTGAACATTCTGAACAACAACCTTGCCATCTTGAACTGTGGCTTGATTCCTTGGGTTAGATGAAGTTCTGAGTTGATTGTTTGTTTGAGGAAGGTACGTTTTGTATGATTGGGTGAGTAGGGCAAGTGTGTTGGTTAAATTATCAATTAAGTTATCCGATGGAGAGAGTCCCGAATCAAGTCGAGTATTGTCAGCAAAGTGTGGTGGAACATATGTGGATGGTGGAGTTGTAGATGATTGTGAATAGTACTGTTGGTGTGAGACATTAGACATCAAAGCAAGAGGATCCACAGTGTGTTGAGTGAATCGATCCAACATCATTTTGTTCTCATTGGCATGTGCCTCGTGTTGCTTCAGATAAGCATACAACTGATCATAGTTGGAGTCCCTCAATCCTCTATTCAGTTTCACTGCTGTTACAAATCGACCCCATTCAGGCAACATGTTGTTCACAAACTTTGAGTTCAGCTGCATTCTGGACATGGTCATCTTGATGTTCCGCATGTCATTGATGAGTTTGGCAAACCGGACATAGTAGTCGTGAATGGTTTCTCCTTTGTTCTGACGGAAGTGTTCAAAGTCATCATACAGTTGTGATTCCCGGTCTTCTTTGGTTAATTCTGAACCTTCCAGGAGCATCTTCACATTGTCCCATATGTCCTTTGCATCAGTGTAATGATTGATAAGAGAGTAGATATCTTTTGGCAACCCTTGAAGTAGGATGTTTGTTGCCCGAATGTCAGCGTTGTACCTTTCCTTATCTTCAGGTGAGAGATCAGAATAGACTCGAGGTCGTTCTGGACCTAGATGTAGGGCACCTTCAGTACCTTCAGCAAGTGTTTCGCGAAAATTTCCCATCTGAAATGGTTCTTCATCAATCGACTTTAGGATATTCACACCATTCTCTTTACCTCGACAATATAGATGAATGCGTTGTTGCCATGATGCAAAGTCAGTCCTATCAAGCATAGGTGGTCGGGTATCAGAACTGGCACATTGGATGTCTTCTGAAAGATTAGCCATCTTAATTGATTGTGAAATGATTAACGTTGACTAGAATATGATTAGTGATTGTATGTTAAAAGTGATGATTGTTTGTTAGATTAGGTGATATGTTGTTTAATTAGGATTTGGTTTGGTTGAAATGAGTTGACGTAATGAAGATAATAAGACTTAGGCAAAACGCAATGAAAAAGCTTAGACAAAACGCAGTGAAGAGGCTTAGACAAAACGCAGTGAAGAAGAAATGAATTGGGCAGAGTTTCTCTTAGGCAAAACGCAATAATGGTCTTCAAATTAAGCAAATCGCAACCTGTAACAACAACCAAATCGCAGAGACAAAACGCAGTAAACAAAACGCAGTCTCGAATAAGACAAAACGCAGTACTGTTGTACTTCACTAAACGACAAAACGCAGTGTCCTTTTTTTCAGACAAAACACAGGAGACAAAACGCAGTCAAGAAATTTGCCAGAGAGACAAAACGCAGTCAAGAAAATATGACTTTTTCCACCTAAAATCACCTAAAAATCACCCTTTTGAACGTTTTTGCTTGGTTTCTTTTGCACAACTTGATCCTAGAAGGCTATAACAACTACAAAAACACTAACTTTATCTACACAATCGTCGAGAATCAAAGATGTCAAGAATGAGACCACTTTAAACCTTCCAAAAGAACCAAATTTGATCTAAACTAACCAAGAAACGCACATTACAATCTAGATAATCTTACATTGTGACTCTGATACCAAAGTCAGTTTAGTATATTGAATATCATAACACAATGAATGATCTAGAGGTTGGCCAATTTATCTTAGAGAGAAAAGTAAGTTCTAGTGAGAGAAAATACACCTTATGTGTGTGTATGATATAATGAACAACCAACCCCTTCCTATGGCTGGAAAGGGGGTATAAATATAAGTGTTTTGTGCCCCTAAGTGGGCTATGAAGTGGGCTAACATGTGGGTAAAGTACCGGCCATCACATAGTACTTTCGGTAATTAGACGATAATATTAAAGCTACGAGCTAACCTATGCTAGACATTACACGGGGTGACCGAGTCTTTTACATGGATTTTCATAATCCTAACATAACACTTATGATGGTGGATTCTAGAGTTTCAAAAAATACATATATTTTGATTTTTGATGATGACTAGAGTGTCTTACGGGCTTATTTAGGGTCATGTTCATGCAAATTGTTTAGGTTAGATTTTTTGCTGTTTTTTAAATTGGATTTAGGGTTGAGCATAATTTTAGGTCTTGTTCAACGACTGTTATCTTGGTGATAAAAACGAATATTGATATGTCTCTTGAGTCTATGAATAAGCCAAAAGAGTCTACTTTCCAGAAAATTAGGCCTTAAAGGTTTTTAAGGTCGGAAAGTCATTCAAATAATTTTTGTACTAAAAGTTATTAAAACAGTAAATACAAGTCATAATTAGGTCATGTTTGGGAGGGTAAAACCTATACTTAAAAATGTAATTAAGCTTAGCCCTTCTACAGTAGTTATTGTTACATATTGTCTATTGATAATCATGTAAAAAAATTAGCCTCTGAAAAGCATTGTCTAAGTATGGTAGTTAGAGTGATATATTTGCGTGTGCAATAAGATACCGTATTAGAACAGTTTTAAAGTTGATTTTATTTGTGTTAGTAACATGTAAGTAATTTGGGAATCAAAAGGTAGTTAATATACTTCATAAATAAATTGGGTGATTTTTCGGGATATAAATTATTAAAGGTCATTAAGTAAGGTGTTTTGAGTACGTAAAGTGACACTAAAATTCTGCAATTATGATTTAATTTTAAGTAGCTAGTGTAAAGTGGTAATGTGACTGGTTAAGGTTGGACATGGCGTCGGGGGGTGACCCCCTGATTGGTTAGCTAAACCCTTAGACATCTATCTATGTGTGTTACAGGATAGAGCTTTTAGCCTTGGTCGTGTGTAAAACCGTGTTTATTTATGTATAGTTACATGTTGAGATTTGGAAGCTGCACTTAAGTATTTAGGTGAGTTTCATAGTCCCATTTTTCACATCGCTTTTAAATTGGGATGGAAATGATGCAAATAAATTTGAAATGTTCTAATTACTGTGATTATGTGTCTTTATTTTGAAAGCTGGATGGACTTTACTTGGGCTTTATTGTATGTTACGTGCTAAAAGCTTATTGTGTATTTTAGATAGGGCACCGGTAAGTTCATACCATTTGTTATGATATTAGACGGGGGTAAACGTTCCTACCCATGTGAAGTGATTGTTTATTGGTATCAGGGAACGTTTTCTACAACAAGTGTTGATGATTGTTGGATACCGTGGGACGAAGTTACCGTCCGCACATGTTAGTTATGGTTATATTTTGCAGTTAGCTTGTTGATAGTACATTAATTGTCTGCAATGTTTGAGCTATTAATTCACTAGGTAATTGTTTCATAGCTTTTGATTTTAGAGTCCTTAACCCTATGACCTCTCACCAACCTTGGTGTCGACATTTTATGCTTCATTTTAGATAACATTCTTGTGGATGTTGAACCAGCTTAGTAAGTAGTAACTAGCTGAGACCATAGGCTTCGCATGCAGAGTCATTCTCTAGAGATTTTATTTATGTCATTTGAAATCTGGTTTTATACTTGGTTGATATTTAATTGTTTAGACGTTTGCGAGTCCATAGTATGTTTCTTGTGGTGTGACTTTTGCTTATCGTAATGCAAGACTTCCCTTTATCTTATGTTTTAGATATTGTCATGACACATTGTGTATTATTTTGTTTATCTATTTCATTTAGTTCTCTCTATTGTTGACACCATTGTGTTGTGATGATATCCATGATGTTACGCCGCGTGTTTCCGCCTAGGCGAGGTGTGACAGATTGGTATCAGAGCTTTTGGTCATAGAGAGTAGGGTGGTTTAAGCCGTAGACATTTAACCTAAGAGGCCTTCATGTAATGCTCTATTGGGGCTTAAGGTTAATGCTATACTGCTATGCTTACCCTCTATTTTTGCCTCGCTTATATATCTCGTATTTTGTTAGTTTTCATTTTAGTTATTTTACCTACCATTATCTGATACAATATGTATTACTTTCTGAGTATTTTAGCTATGTTTTTCCCCTCCGTAGAAATCACGCCTAGGGGACACCTGTTTTCCCCAACTAGACTTAAGTGTGTGAGGAGCCTCTTGTGGAACCAAAGGAGATAGAGTAGTTGATCGCTTGTTGGATAGTCGTAGTAGGGCTGGGTCCAGAAGAGTCGGAGATGACTCATTGCAAGGTAATGTCCAAAACCTTATGCGAGGGACCAGCATAGGTTTATTCTGTCTTTTCTTTTACCTCGCTCACGTTGTTATTGATTACATTCTTTCGAATATCTGGTGTTTGGAGGCGCTGCGGAGACCTTTCGTTCCTTTATGTCATTTTAATACGTTTATCTTTATATATGTAAGTATGTTATTTGTCGGTACATCCGTTATGTGTTATGTGGTAGTGTTTTAAGATGTGACAATGTGGTATATGAGCTTATTTGGGAGTGATCATTCGTGTGTGTAGTCTTGGAAGTATCCAGTACACTTGTGAAAGGGAGGCAATTATATTTATTGGCGGCGACACATAATTATTAAAGGCATTACACACGTATGAGACTGTGATTATGATTGCATTGATTGATGTTTGTCTTCGTTACTTGGTAGTGTGGAGCTGTCGTAATGTTTGAAATCCTGATAAGGATGGGTTTAATGGTTTAGAATTATTCTCTTAACCAAATGTGCGGATGTGTTACGGATAGTTGTGTAGATAGTAAGTTTTCCTTCAATCTAACATTTGCGGATACATATTAGTACTACTATTACTATTATTGAGGTTGTTCGTTTGCGTCAGAGTATCTCGTTCGGATTCCTAACTCTAAGTGTAGAATCCATTCATCGTACTTTATTGTAAGAAGGTCATATCTTCCTGTTCGATGTACTGATGTATATTGGTTGTTCGGATCTGTCGCTTTTGGTTATTCCAGTAACATTTCACTGGTATTTCTACGTAGTTGACTTCTCGTAAGGAATATCAGGGAATTTTTCCTTTTTAAGCACTATCTTGTTCCCGTGACATGGTAGTACGTATATGTACTCCATTGGTTAGTATAATCATCTTGGTTTTCGTAAAACCTGGTTGGCGAAGTGTTAGTATCCGATCTTTTAGGTTTTTATTTTGGGTTTTGCTCTGTTGATCGTTATTTCGGATAAGACCTTGCGTTTTCTTTTTTGGATCCGTAAGTCTTGCATAGGTTTCTCTTGTATGAGTTCGTTGCATTTTTTATTCTGAGTATATAGTTTTTGGTTATTTTTCTCTTCATTTTCAAACCTACATAATGTGTTAGTGTTTGTTCGGTGTTTTAAAATCCCTTTTGGTATTGCACGGTTGTCTTTGAATGAGTAACTTATAGTATAACTCGATGTCGAATTATAACGAAAAACCTCTTTTGAAAGAATATATGCGTGATGTTTCGGCGATAAATGTGTTTAAATTGATTATTGTGTATTAATGCATGTTTAAAATGATCGTTGTGAATAGAACTTGTTTAAGTGGCCTATACAATTAAGTTATGAAAATTGTCGTGTGGTTACTAAATTCTAAATTTTATTTTGGATAAGAGGTTTATATTGATTCATGGTAGTAAGATGCGTTACATCATTAGTAACTATATCTTGATTTTCTATGAAGCCACTGATCAAAATGTCAATTTTACAAAGATTAGACTTCAGACATTTTTTTTAAATGATTTTTATATTTAAAACGATTTCTTTACTTTGTAAATTGTATTTTTTTTATATAAAACATTTATTTAACTGGTTTTTCGTGTAGAGTCGATTTTTGGTATTAAGAATTTGTCTTTCGTATTTATAAGTTCTGGTGCGTAATGATTTTCGTTATGTGTTTCTTTTATGTGGTACGATACGTCGTTCGCACTAGTTTTTTTTTTTTTCGTTTGCGTTTTCACTCGGTACATATATGTATCCTTTCTTTCAAAGGATTCTTATGTCATTTGATCCACGTCTATTTTCATATGTGAAATCCCCCATATGTATTCTAGCCGTGATTCGATATTCATTTGTTATCCTATTCGATAGTTCGTAATCCTTAGAATTTGTTGATACCGTCGGGTCGTGGAAGCTTTGGTGTGATTGTAGGAATGGGTTGATTGTCCAAGAATAAGGTCATGATAGTATGTCATGAAAAGGTGGTTAAAATATCGTTGGAAGGTGATGAGATACTTCGGGTTCAAGGTGAACGTACTCAAGGAGTCGCGAAAACCTTATTGAACACGAAGGTAGATGAACCGAAAGTGAGTGATACTTTCGTCGTATGAGATTTTGTTGACATGTTCCAAAAGACTTTTCGATGACCACCGCAACGATAGGTTGAGTTTCACATAGATTTAGTTCCTGGAGTGACGTCAGTTGCGAAGTCCCCATATCGTCTAGCTCCCTCGGAAATGCAAGAATTATCTGGGCAGCTTCAAGAGTTGCAAGACAAGGGTTTCATACGACCGAGTCATTCTCCGTGGAGAGCACCAGTGTTGTTTGTTAAGAAGAAGGAAGGCTCTTTTCGTATGTGTATCGATTATAGAGAATTGAACAAGTTAACTGTTAAGAATCGATATCCTCTCCCAAGTATTGATGACTTATTTGATCAACTACAAGGTTCATGTTATTTCTCCAAGATAGATCTTTGATCGAGATATCACCAGCTCTGAGTACACGAGGACGATATTCAAGGTATGGACATTTTGAGTTTACCGTTATTCCCTTCGGATTAACCAATGCACCGGCGGTCTTTATGGATTTGATGAACCGAGTCTGTAAACCGTATTTAGATAAGTTTGTTATTATATTCATCGATGACATCTTGATCTACTCAAATCCAAATGAAGGATCATGAAGTGCATTTGGGTTAGATATAGAATTATTGAGGTAATGGAGAAGTAGTTACTAATTTTTCTGTATCACGATTATCAAGTCTCCGAATACGGAACAACATGCGAAGAATACCCACACTGCCATAACATATTTGAGAAGAAAGCTAGACACACACTCTAGGAGTCACCTGGCCGGTAGTTGCAGCACCTAAACTTCTTTGTCGTGAATGGCGATTTTTTATGAATCCTTTAATGTTTTACTGTTCTTAACCGTAGGAAACGTGATATAAGACCTTTTTGTGAGCGGGTGTTTGTATTTAAACAACTTGAGTATGCTTGTCATGTTCGAAAAACACGCGTGGTAGACAATTGAATGTGATGTAATAGTTCTATAACATTTTATATTTTGCTAATAATAGTTGCTATTGCTATCTTTCAATCACATTTATACGTTGTGATGATAGATCTAGTAAAATCTGTTAGAGGGATCTTTTAACCTAGTAAAACTCCCAGTACCAGGCTTGCAATACCTCTTATGTACTTGAGTTGATTGTTAGGTTACTCATCCCTTTATTATACGGAATAATGTTTACACGGGATCTTGTTCCTTTGTGTGCGCGTCTTACCAATTCATGTAACATTCGAATAACTTTGCAAAGTAAAAAGTAAATAAAAATTTAAAGTAAAACTTGTGAAGATAGCTAGGCTTCACTTTTTCATTCATTAAAACTTAAAGACGTTACAATAAGAAAATAAGTTCATGCATCCCCTCCGTTGCTTATCTTGCATGGGAGAGGTGCTTACATTTCATGCACATAGCATTTCTTAAGGTTGCAGACGTTCCATGTTCGTGGCAGGATGTTCCTGTTGCGGTCTCTGAGCTTGTATACTCCTTTGCCTAATGCTTCCGTGACCTTATATGGTCCTTCCCACTTAGGTTCGAGCTTGCCTCCATCTTCTTCATGGCTTGCTTCATTGTTCCGGTAGACAAGGTCTCCTGGCTTGAAACTTGTGTTACGAACCCTTGCATTATAGTATTTTTCCATCTTAGCTTTGCTTTTTGCTTCCTGGATTGCTGCCTGCTCTCTTCTCTCTTCCAAAAGGTCTAAGTTGATTTCCAAAACCTCATCATTTTTTATTATGTCAACTTACGCAGTTCTCAAGGTTGGCATGCCAATCTCTACTGGGATCACCGCTTTCGTTCCATACGTAAGTGAGAATGGTGTTTCTCTGTTGCTTGATTTGATCATAGTACGATGTGCCCAAAAGACATGTGAAATCTCTTCCATCTAATTTTTTCTTCTTTCATCCAACTATGCCTTGATTCTTTCACCTAAGCTCCTGTTTGCCCTTTCCACCAAGCCATTGGCTTGCGGATGTTTAACGGAAGCAAAGCATTGGCGGATACAAAGCTTTTCGCACCAATCTTTAAATGGGTTATCACTGAACTGTTTTTCGTTGTCGGATATTATTTCCACTGGCAAACCGAATCTGCAAACTATGTTGTCCCACATAAACTTCTTAATTTGGGCCCTCGTTATGGTCGCCACAGGTTTTGCTTCTATCCACTTGGTGAAATAATCAATTGCTACGATTAGAAACTTGACTTTGCCAAGGCCTTTTAGGAAAGGTCCAGCTATGTCAATCCCCTATTTATAATATAGTCAAGGGTGCTATGTCAATCCCCTATTTATAATTCTGCTGCGGGTTTCTTGGCACAGGGCGGTGAACCTGGCAGCTATTGCATTCCCTTATCAATTTCCTGGCGTCTGCGTGCATAGTTGGCCAGTAATACCCTAATCTTAAAGCTTTCGCCACCACGGATCTTGGACCGGCGTGCATGCTGCATGACCTCTCATGGATTTCTCTCAAAACATAGTTTGCCTGTAGCGGCCCAACACAGCGTAGCGATGGTCCGAGAAAAGACTTTTTGTACAAGATTCCGTTCGTCACGACATATCTACCTGCCTTGCGGCATATGTCTCTTGCCTTCCTCTTTTCTTCTGGAAGAATTTCTTCTACGAGGTACTCATGGATTGGAGTCATCCATGTGCGTCCTTCTTTTTCTACTACCGCTAACCCTTCCTTTTCATCTATTGATTTTTCTTTGAGTTCTTCTACAAATACTTGTTTGCTCAGGTGGGCGAAACTGGTAGATGCCATCTTGCTTAGCGCGTCTGCTTTTTTGTTCTCTCCTCTAGGTACTTGTTTGATAGAGAATTCCTTGAAAGTGCTGGTAAGGACTCTGACCTTCTCCAAGTATTTGATCATGCCTGGTTCTTTTGCTATGTAAGATCCGTTGACTTGATTAGCCACAAGCCGCGAATCTACATTTTCTTGAAGATATTTTACACCCATCTGCTCTGCTATCCGGAGACCGGCTATCAAAGCTTCATATTCTGCTTCGTTGTTGGTAGCATCGAACCTGAACCTTAGAGCATATGTGAATTCTGCTCCTTCCGGATTCGTAAGTATTAGGCCGGCTTCAGAACCATCTATGCATGATGATCCATCTGTAAACAGTACCCACGGATCCAGAAGTTCTTCTTTATCCTCCATAGGCGTATCCGGGGGGTCATTTTTTGGACGCTCCACAATGAAATTCACTAGAATTTGCCCCTTGACTGATGTTCTTGGTCTATAATGGATGTCATATTCTCCTAGCTCAAAGCTCCATTTAAGCAGTCTTCCTGTAACCTCTGGATTTGACAGTATCTGCTTTATTGGTTGGTACGTGATTAAAATGATTGTGTGTGCCTGGAAATATCTTTTTAGTCGCTTGCTAGTACTTACCAGAGCTAGTATTAGCTTTTCCATTGGTGTGTACTTTATTTCCGGACCTTGTAATGCGCGGCTGACGAAGTAGATGGGTACTTGTTTCCCGTTCCTTTCCGTCATTAGGACTGCACTGATGGCTTCCTTTGCTGCCGCCAAATAGATGATTAGTTCCTCTTTTTCTTTTGGTGCAGTTAGCATGGGCAACTCTGCTATTAATTTTTTCATTTGTTTGAATGCCGTTTCCGCCTCTGCCGTCCATCGGAAGTCGCTTTTCTTTGTGCATTTCTTTAGAGTTTTAAAGAATGGCAATGATTTTTCTGCTGATTTAGATAGGAATCTGTTTAGGCTTGCTAGCTTCTCATTTAGTCTTTGCACGTCCTTCAAACACTTTGGAGATGGCAAACTGAGGACCGCTTCTACCTTATCCGGACATACCTTTAATCCATTAGCATTCACCTTGTATCCCAGAAACGTGCCTTCTCTTATCCCGAAGGTGTATTTTTTAGGATTTAACTTCATGTTTATCTCTCTGAGGGTTTTGAACGTTTCCTCAATATCTCTGATTACTTCTTTCTCCGTTTGGATTTTAATGACTAGGTCGTCCACATATACTTCTAGGTTCTGGCCGATTTGTTTCTGGAAAGCTTTATCCACCAAGCGTTGATAAGTTGCTCTGGCATTTTTTAATCCGAACAACATTTTTGAGTAACAGAATATTCCTTGGCTTGTGATGAATGCTGTCTTTTCCTCATCTTCCTTTGCCATTTTTATTTGATGGTATCCTTTGTATGCGTCCAGGAAACATTTAAAAGGATACCCGCAGAGGGATTCTACCTTCCAGTCTATTTTCGGTAGCGGATAGCCATCTTTGGGGCATGCTTTGTTTAAGTCCTTGAAATCCACACACATTCTCCAGCTGTCGTCATGCTTTTTTACCATCACCGGATTTGATAGTCAGCTGTGATAATGGACTTCTTTCATGATACCAGCGTTCACCAGTTTTTCCACCTCTTCATGGATTGCCTTATTTCTCTCAGGTGCTTGCCCCCTTTTCTTTTGTCTAACGGGTAGACATCCTTCATGAATATTTAGCCTATGCTCCGCTATGTGATGTGGAACTCCAGTCATATCCGCTGGCTTTTAGGCGAATATATCAAGGTTGCGCCTTAGCAGACCGCACAACTCCGTTCACCCTTCTTCTGTTAAGGTAGAGCATATTGCTATAGTTTGTTCCGGATACTCTGGGTGGATTGCTACCTTAATCTTTTCCTCTGTGACTTTGTTGATTACGGGTTGTTGTGTTCCTGGTCCTGAGACCATTGTACACTCTAGCAGGATAATCTTGCTGCTCCGTAGTGTGACCTTTCCACTTGTCCCTGGGAATTTTAACATTTCGTGAGCCGTGGATGGGACTGCCTGGATCCTCTTTACCCTTGGCCTTCCTATGATTCCGTTGTATGGAGATGGCGACCTTACAACCATGAAATTCATCCATGCGAAAGTCGAGTTGTCCTCATCGCCTATCTTTACAAGCAGCGATATCTGCCCTATCGGCCATATTATTTTTCCAATAAACCCAACTAGTGGTGTGGTTGCGGGGACCATTTGGCTTCTGACCTCCGAGCGGAATCTATTAAAGCAATGTTCATACAAGATTTCTGAAGAGGAGCCTCCGTCCACATACATGCGGTGAACATATCAGATAATGGTAGGCAAAATAACTAAAATGACAACTTAGCAAAATACGAGATATATAAGCTATGCAAAAATAGAGGGGAAGCATAGCAGTTATAGCATTAAACACTTAAGCCCTAAATGCATCTACATGAAGGACCCCTAGGTTATAGTCTAGGCTCAACCACCTACTTCTCTATAACCTGGCTCTGATACCAATCTGTCACACCCCGCCTAGGCGGAAACACGAGGCGTAACATCATGGATATCATCACAACACAATGGTGTCAACAATAGAGAGAACTAAATGAAATAGATAAACAAATGAGACACAATGTGTCATGACAATATCTAACACAAGATAAAGGAGTCTTGCATTACGATAGCAAAGTCATACCACAAGGAAACATACTCCAAAAGTCTAAACAATCAAATAACAACCAAGTATCAAACAATTCAAATGACATAAATAAAATCTCTAGGAGAATGACTCCGCATGCAAGCCTACGGTCTCACTAGCCACTCTTCCTAACTTCAACATCCTCAAGATGGTTACCTGAAAATGATGCTTAAAACGTCAACACAAAGGTTGGTGAGAGTCATAGGTTTATGACACGAAAATCAAAGCTTATAAACAATTACTGTGATTAATGCAAACATGGCAGGACAATTACTGTACTATCATACAAGCTAACATGCAAATGTAACCATAACGAGCATGGGAACAGAACGTGTCCCTTGATCCAACAAGTATCAACACTTGGGTAGGAACGTTACCCCCGATCCATTAAAACCATCACTTCACATGGGTAGGAACGTTACCCCCGATCCAATATCACAACAAATAGGTAGGAATGTTACCCCCGATCCCAATACATATAAGCATTTAACACGTAACATACAATAGCCAAGTAAGGTCCATACACTTTCAAAAAAAGACACATAATCACAGTAATTAAAATATTTCAAATCCATTTGCATTATTTCCATCCCAATTTAAAAGCGATGTGAAAAGAGGGACTATGAAACTCACCTGAATACTCAAACGCAGTTTCCAAATCTCAACATGCAACTATACAAATAAATAAACACGGTTACACGCGACCAAGCTAAAAGCTCTAGTCCATGTAACACACATATGATGGATGTCTAAGGGTTTAGATAACCATCATGGGTCACCCAGACACCATGCCCTAACTTAACCATCTCATTAACACTTTACACTAGCTACTTATAATTAAATCAGAATTACAGAATTTTAGTGTCTCTTTACGTACTCAAAACCCTTACTTAATGACCTTCATAATTTATACCAAAAATCACCCATGTTCATTTATGAGTATATTAACTACCTTGTGATTCCCAAGTATTACTTACATGTGTAACTAACTCAAATAAAATCAAACTTCAAAATTGTCCTAATTCGGATCTGATTGCACACCAAAATATATCACTCTAACTACCATACTTAGACATGCTTTCAGAGGCTAATTTTCACAGGATTATCAATAGACATATGGAACTTAACTATTGTATAAGGGCTAAGCTTAATTCCATTTTTAAGTATAGGTTTTACCCTCCCAAACATGACCTAATTCTGACCCGTATTTACTGTTTTAATAACTTTTAGTATAAAAATTATTTGAATGACTTCCCGACCTTAAAAACCTTTGAGGCCGGATTTTATGGAAAGTAGACTCTTTTGGCTTATTCATAGACTCAAGAAACATATCAATATTCATTTTTATCACCAAGATAACAGTCGTTGAACACGACCCAAAATTCTGCTCAACCCTAAATCCAGTTTTAACGCAAATCTAACCAAACCACAAGCATGCATACGCATCTAATTCAATCCTAAGCATACTACAATCATAATATATCATAATCATTCTGTATTTTAATTAAAACCCTAGATCCATCATAATTAGGGTTACATGAATACATTAATTAACTAGGATTAAACACACTTACCTTGATTCTTAGCACCTAAATCACAACTCTTGAATGCTCTTGGATCACTTAGCAAAATTCGACTCCTTAGGGTTTTGGGGAGGTAAAATTGTACGGCACACCAAGGTAGGGAGAAAAGAAAATTATGACTAGGTTTTTTTTATTTAACTTAACCAAATAGAGTCCTAACTTAACTATAACTTAAAACAATTTATTTTTTTTCTTTTAAAACCGGACGCACCCCTTAATAAATATATTTTTATTTTTATTTTTTTAATTACTAATTATATCATTATCTACATTACCCTAATTTTCTACAAAAACCTAAGCTAATTTGGGTAAACCTTTTTACATAAACGCTACTTACTAAACTTTCTAAAAATAACTTTTCATTTCACATTTCACTTTCTATTTATGGAAAGTTTACTGCAAACTTCCATATTTCACTCACATGCTTCCTTTCCAATAACTTACACTTCTCATAAACGCTTAACTCTTAAAAACCAAGAATTGACGTAGCAATGCATGCAACACGTCTTTCATTTCCATTATCACCACACGTGAACAAATGGAATACTTAACACCAAACTCATATGCACACAAAATAAGATAATCATTTACCTCTAAAATGACATCATGCACATACATAAACTACTTCAACCTACATAATGAACACATAGCACGCAAGAAACATACAAAATGGACACTTAGCCATTTCTAAAGGTATAAACTAACCTGCTCAAATCACGGTTGTCACATGAAAAGAGAGAATGATTAGGTGAGGGTGATGTGATAAAATGGCTCAAGCCATGATGTCTCATGCTATTATATAAACTTTAAATAACCATACTATAAGAGCACACGGTGTAGCCCAACAACAAGCATTTTTTCCTAATTGCATACGAAACTGCATCGCCATTGGTGTTTTCGCACCGTTCATTGGGCTATTAATGAACGTCGTTCGCTTTCTCATTTTTATTTGAGTGAGTGGGGTATTTTTGGTTAGGTTTTTGTGTGACCCACATGCATCAATAACAGTTATTGGTAGGAGGATGTTATAGTATTATGACGTTATTGGATGTTTGTTGATGTGACATACTAATAACGGTTATTTGATGCCTAGTTTCCTACTGCACATTGCACACTAAATATTCGTAGATAAAATTTAAAATATATGCATTGTATCAATGATATCGAATACGTGAATACACTTGCAGTGTCTATCAACTTTGCAAACACCAAAAGAGCTTTAGCTCTGTTGCCATTCATCTCTAAAAAAACCTACTGGGTTACTGTAGAGATTTGTGAATAAAATGTTAAGGTTTCGAGTCTCGGCTCCTGTCTACTCTAGTTGGTGCCCCACTGGCCGGAAAAGTTGCCGGAGCTATTCCTTATGGGCTGAACAATGACGGGTGCCAAAAAGCATCCGGAGTCAAAGTATTCTCACCAATTCACACATTTTTGTAGATCAACTTTGCAAACAATGAAACTAAATCCTTCTACAAACTTAAATGAAAAGTAATGATGCAAAAAAGAAAAAAAAATTACCAAGATGAAGCATTTTCGTGCAAAGCAATATTTTACATATTCAACTCACCAAATAATAGTTTCTATGATATAAAAGTCTTAACAATTAAGACTCACATTAACATTCGCCCACACAACACGTCGCAAGTCATAACGTGCCGTATCGTCTCATGTAGCCGTAAATCACAAACTAGTCAACATTTCCACGTGTCAACAAACTACTCGTTTAATAAAACTGACCGTTATAACCCTACAACAAATTTCATGATATTCACATTTGAAAAAAATATTTCTTAGGTGACCGGTCTACACGGCTACATCCCAAATGACGCTGTCACTTTAACGCGTCTTAAATCACCCCTATACCCCAACATAAAACCATACATTTCACTAAAAAAAACCTACCTTATTTTCACACATATCATATTAACTTTGGATTGTAAAAAAAACGATGGCACAATTTAGCATTGTGAAGAAGGTATCAGTCGTTGTTGTGGTAACGCTAGTCTCTGCTACAACTGTGTCGGCTCAGGAGTTTGCTCCTGCCCCAGCGCCTGGACCTATGGCTGGAGGTGCATTTTCGGCTCAGGCTTCAGGTGTTATGATTGGGACTTCTTTGCTTCTTTCTTTGGTCGCGTTTCTTAGAAACTGATTCTTTTCGAGATGAGATCATGAGACTGGTTGGGTTTTATATTTTTGTTTATCTATTTATCCTTTCTATATTGATGTAATGATGTCCAATAATTGTATTGGATTGATTAATCTGACGTATCATATTATTGTATGAATTGAGGCTATAAATTGAATAAGAATATTGGTTTCCTATGATTTTTGTCACTTTTGTGTGGTTTTGAATTATTTGTTGCTGATCCGTTTTAGAGTTGTGTACATTTTTGTTTTCTTTTTTATTAAAGTATCAAAGAAATTTTGACAGCAGTAGATAAATGGCTACTTGCTTTTTATCTGTTTGCAAGTAACATTGAAGAAAACATAACTCTACTCGCATAAAGGAACATGAAAACGATACTGACTTACTAAAACTGACTGATAATTTATGATAAACGAATTCGAAAAGAATCAAAAGATATATCCAGGCCTTTCAAATTTATGAAATGACAGACAAACAAACACTTTGTTGCCTTTTTCTAATAATTACCAGACAACTTCACCGGACACCATAATTCAGCGTTATTTGGAGTAAACAAAAGTGCTACATACTCAAGTAACCTTTACATAATTTCAATTTACAAAAGAGGTTGGTCACAGTACTTGAATTAATCGAATTGTGTCTACATATATTGAAAGTTTGAAATCGCCAGAATGGTGCTGACGTGAAAAATGGTACTCTATAAACAACGCGACAAACCTTTAGTATTTGTTTATTAATGCGTAGATGTTTTACTTATAATATCATAACGTGCATAATGAGTAATTGCATATTTGCATTTAACTGTAGTTTAGTTTGTAGTTAGAAAAGACATTATGTGCCAATGCATTTAAGTAAGCGACAATGAACATGGGTAAGGTCGTTGTCAAGAAATAGGACCAATGTTTTTGTTTAAGTATCACGTAGTTTGTGGTGAGAAAAAACATTAGAAAGTACTTTAAAGTAGGCTACAATGAACATGTTATGCTCACTCAAAAAATATTTGTTTAGTTGATGTATTTGGTTAGCTCATGTTTGGTTTTTTCAGAATGGGTGTGGGTGACATGTTACATGAGGAACTTTGAATGGTTCAAAAGTATTATTGAATTAGACTCCACAGTCCAAATTGTGGACTTGATCAATCTAAATGTCAAATACAATAATTACAATATATATGTTTTTCATGTAAGTCCTCTATACACTCAACTATGTAATTTAGCCAAGTATATTTGGAATCTGATTATAGAACTTAATTATAGCAAGTATATACGTAGTATATTTGTAATTGCTGTAAAGTATATTGTCGGTAACCAATATCACTTTCACTTCACCATTTGAACAAGAAAAAAATAAGATGAAAAGATATGAAGAATTTTAAAGAGAAGTTAGAGAGAGAAATAAAGAAAGAAAATGAGATGGTTGATTACAAGAGTAAAAATTACAAATGAGACCAACTCCCTCTCCATGCTTGGAGAGGGGTATTTATAGTTAAAACCAAGAGGCTTTCATGCCTTGGTGTTTCTATGTGCCGGGCTTGGGATTACTTGGGCTTTCGCCCGATACACGTGACCGATTAGATTACACAAAGAGCCCGTTTACCCGTCTAGCCTATTACAACGTATAATTAATTAATGACCGAGACCTAATATAATTAATGAACGAACTTCCTTGTTCGACTCAATATTTTGAGGCTAACAATCTCCCCCGAAGTGATTTCATTGTGACAATCCTTCGTGAGATCAATGAGATTGCTTTTGTCATTGAGCTCTTGTGATCTTTGTCTCTGTTTACGTTGTAGGCTTGTTCCTTCATGCTTTGTGATATTTGATCTTTAGTCTTTGTCATTGTCTTTTGACTTTGTCTTTTTTGTCCGAGATCTTTAAATCTTTATCCTTCCGTCTTGATAGTCTTGAACTCTCTCAGTGAACAAGCACAAGAAGAGGACATGAAGAGACTTAGTATAAATATAGGACTAGTGTAGTTTATATTCTTTTGTTGAATTTTTGTTAAGTCCAATCTTGTATTAACAAAACTAGTCCAATTTTAATACTGCAATTTACTTTTCATTGTCATTTAAATACTTGTCATTTAAATTCTTGCATTGTAATTTTCTTAAGTTAATGAAATTTTAAGCTTTCTTTAAATTATTGTCATTTACTTTTATTGTCTTTTAAATACTGCCCTTAAGCTCTTATTTAAGCTTTTGAGTCATTAAAAGTTTATATAAAAGTGTGTTTAGTTTTCTGTCTTAAAATAAAAAAAACACAAAATCTGTCAAAGAGCAAGGAGTAAGGTAAATAGTGGATGACCTTGGTTTAGAGCTTCTTGGGAAGTACATAGGTTGGTATAAGATGTTTTTGAGAAGCTTATTGTCTTGCCAAAGCATTGGACCTTTGTAAGTCTCTATTTTTCAATTTTTGCTTATTTACTGTAGCTTTTGGCGATGCTTAATATTTTCTTTTTTTTGTGTAAAGATCGGGGAAAAAAATTTACGTTGGGCGGGCTATTTATTTCCCGAAAATTTTCTTTTTTTTTGGGACAGTTCGATATCTTTTTGGGCCTATGAAAATTGTAAAAAGGTCTTGAACAATAGAAAACTTAACGGTTTTTTTGTTAATTTTTTTTACGGATTTTTTTGAGTAAGAAAAATCGTTAAATAGTTAAAAGTTGAGGGACCGTTTTGTATTTTTTTTTTACTTTGGGCCAGATTTTGGGCCACATTTTATGCGAATTTTAGGCTAGTTTGTCGACAAATGTGTATATTTTTAGTAATAATTTTTTTTATATATGGCTTATGTGTTGGGCCTCATGTTAAAGTTTTTTTTTGCTATATGATTTTTTTTAAATATAATAGAGTTGTATGTTTTGTGACCATATCGATTATTTTAAAGTTATTAGGTATCGAAGATGTTAAAAAAAAAAACTAAAATCGGGCTGGCCCAAAATGGGAGCCTGTTACTGTAGCAGGTGGCCCCAAGTCAAAACAAAAAAAAACAAAAAAAAATTAATTTAAAAAAAAAACTAAAATCGGGCTGGCCCAAAATGGGAGCCCGTTACTGTAGCAGGTGGCCCGAAGTCAAAACGACTTCGTTTTTTTCTTTTTTGGGATGGTTCGATATCTTTTTTTTGGGCCGATGAATGTAAAAAAGTTGTGAACAATAAAAACTTAACGTGTTTTTTTTGTTAATTTTTTTACGGGATTTTTTGTGTAAGAAAATCGTAAATAGTTAAAAGTTGAGGGACCGTTTTGTATTTTTATTTTTTTCTTTGGGCCAGATTTCAGGCTAGTTTTTTTTTTTACTTTGGGTCAGATTTTGGGCCACATTTTATGCGAATTTTAGGCTAGTTTGTCGACAAATGTGTATATTTTTAGTAATAATTTGTTTTATATGGTTTATGTGTTGGGCCTCATGTTTAAAGTGTTGTTTTTTTTACTATATGGGTTTTTTTTAATATAATGGGTTGTATGTTTGTGACCATATCGATTATTTTAAAGTTATTAGGTATCGAAGATGTTTCCGCGAGTATTTTTTTTATCTGAATAAATCGAAACTTTTGTAATATTTTTTTCCCCTCCTACTTTGTGCATACAAATTAAAAAAAACAAAAATAAAATAATTTAAAAAAAAAAACTAAAATCGGGCTGACCTAAAATGGGAGCCCATTACTGTAGCAGGTGGCCCGAAGTCAAAACGACTTCGTTTTTGTCCGTGAATGTGTATATTTA
Source organism: Tanacetum coccineum (assembly GCA_026074375.1). NCBI lineage: Eukaryota > Viridiplantae > Streptophyta > Magnoliopsida > Asterales > Asteraceae > Tanacetum > Tanacetum coccineum. The sequence continues at coordinate 23,648 of BQNB010026686.1, read as the reverse complement.
TAATACCCCAATTTAGAGAGTAATGGGGTATTACCCATTTTTAAGCAATTGATGATTGCATTATACAACACCAAGCATTATTTTTCATTACCACCCTCTAAAAGTTCATCCATTTTTAAGCAATGGATGATTGCATTATACAGTATGTGCATCTAATTTTGAGTTAGAAAATATATTATAATACATCTAAAAGATTAGGAATGCATCTAAATCAACTTGATACATTTTAAATATGTAATTATAGTTATTATTCATCCTTCTTATTTTAAATTTTCTTTTTATTTAATCGTAAGTCTATAAGAATATTATATTAAAAAAGATCGGATTTTAGGTACCACTCGCTATCTAAGATCTATGAAGTCATTAAATATTGAATATGTCATATTTCTAAGAGTAAACTGCAAAAATCATCCCTGTGATTTGTACTTTTTGGCACTAATCATCTCTAACCGATACTATTGGCAATAATCATCTCTGAGCGCTGAAATGTTCGGCAAAAATCATCCCTCACCATGAATTATGAAAGGTAATTATGTCATTTAAAACACACAGGGATGATTTTTGCCAAAATATGTTTAAACCAAAGGATGATTTTTGCAGTTTTACAAAAAAAAAATCACAATTATAATTACTTTTTACTTTTTTTAATTAAATCATCACTTCATTATAATAATAGAATTTACAACAAATTAAAAGGGAGCAGAGATACTATCTAGGCATTCACTCTTTTGCGTCAAAGGCGATATTATTATTATTATTATTATTATTATATTTATTTAATTCTATTATATTTAATTGTAATTTACTTATTTTATTATTATTATTATTATTATTATTATTATTATTATTATTATTATTATTAGAGTAAACTGCAAAATCATCCCTGTGGTTTGTACTTTTTAGCACTAATCATCCCTAACCAATACTATTGGCACTAATCATCCTCGAGTGATGAAACGTTCGGCAAAAATCATCCTTGTGGTTTAAACATATGGAGGGTAATTATGTCATTTAAAACACACAATGATGATTTTTGCCGAACGTTTCATCACTCGGAGATGATTAGTGCCAATAGTATCGGTTAAGAATGATTAGTGTCAAAAAGTATAAACCACATGATGATTTTTGCGGTTTACTCTATTTCTAATATACTTTCCAATCAATTACCTTTGTTGATTCCGACTAAAAAGAATTTTATAATATTTTAAGTGCAAAAGACGAAAATCAGGTGGTCGTTTTATTATTTTATATTGATTCAATAATTCAATGCGCTTATTTATAAATTATAATATTATACATTTATAAGAGGCGTTTTTATTAAGATAATATTATCTGAAAAAGTGCTACAGTAACTCATTTTAGTTCTTTTATCTTCTATTTTTCATACTTCGCTATTGCCTTCATTTCCTCTCTTCTCTAATACTTTTACCTTATACATGCAGACTTATGCTTACTATCGTCAACTCTTTCATGTTTAATATGCACGCAAACTAGATCGGGCCCTTATTCTCGCTCTCCTTTAAAAGTATCGAATTTTGAAATTAGGGTTTTGTTATAATTTTGGGGTTTTCTTATAAGAAATTAGTTGTGGAAATGGTGCAATTTTTTATACTTTTCTGAGTTTATTGGGTTGCGTCAGTTGAAGATGATTCTTTTTTTTGTTTCTTTAGATGAGAATGATGACGTCGTTGATTTTAGATGGCTGTTAGTGTTTTTAAATTATTAAAATTAGTTATGCAGATTGTGCAATGTTTGTGTACTTTTATGAGTTTATTGGCTTGCGTGACTTAAAGATTGTAATATTCCTTTAAGTATAGATATCACACATATATGAAAGGTTAAGCATGCAAGATATTACAGAGGAGAGATGATTAACTTTTAATGACTTTTGGATTATGAGAATAAAAGAGTGAAAATTACAAAGTGATGGAGATGTCTCTAAATGTTTTCTTAAAGAGAGTATTTATAGGCTTCTTAGCATTCTTACTTAAACACTAAACTTATGTCTAATTGGGCTCTTTTTCTTCATCGGGCCCAATTAGACTTATTATATTCTATAAATACTAAAAACTACATTATAAAAGTAAAACAACTATTCTATGAATAATTAACACTTCCTTATTCTTAACAATCTCCCTCTAAGGGTTGATTATTTAGGACGTTCTCTATTCCTAAGAAGTGGTTTATCGTTGACAAAAACTCTCCCATCTTCTTATCTTCCTTTCAGCACAACATCTAGTGTTGCATCACAAAAACGTTAGATACTCCGGATGTCTTTCGCTTTTTCGCACTCGTCTCCCCCTCATGAAGGACATCATCATCTGGATGGACATCATGATCTCTTTTGCGAAAAATGTCCAGTCTGCAAGACTCGGATGATGCTGAAGATGCGTCAAACTTTATCTTTAGAATGTTCCATAAGTCAGAATCAGTTGAAACAAAATCAAAGCAATAATGAATTATGAAGTTTACCAAAATTTATGTTTCTTATGAAAATTGTTAAAAGAGAAAATGAAAATAAGAGTAGAGGATCCTAGTAAGATGCCTAAAAAAAGATCCTAACTAAAAACAAGTCCAACAAAATATTAAACATGTCTACACGTTGTGAACAAGTCAAGGGCAAAAGTAGATTGCAAAATTGTTAAAGAGATGCACATGGTCATGACTGAAAGAAAGTTCAAGTAGCTTGAAAACAAAGTTCAACTAAAGAGCAAATAATGAAACAAATTATTATCTAACAGTTGCAGACCATAAAAACATAGCATAAAAATAGTGAGCTATTTATCTACTAAAACAATAACTATAAGCAAATTAGCCAAGTTGAAAATGCTAGTGAAAAAAAGCTTAGTATTCACTACATACATAATGGTAATTTACCATTACTCACCCTCTAAAACCGTCTACCAATTTGTTTATTAATGCGCATATAGTTTTACTTATAATATTATAACGTGCATAATGAGTAATTGCATATTTGCATTTAACTGTAGTTTAGTTTGTAGTTAGAAAAGAGATTATATGCCAATGCATTAAAGTAAGCGACACTGAACATGGGAAGGTCATCGTCAAGAAATAGGACCAATGTTTTTGTTTAAGTGTCACGTAGTTTGTGTAAACTTGGAAATACTTATGAAAGGGGCTGTTTGGATGGGACACAAATATAAAACATACAAATATCAGACACTATTATGAAAGGGCTGTTTGGTTGGAACAGAAATGTATCATACACACACACAACTTTGATTTTATTACTTGACTTAATACACAACATACAGACCCAACACATATTTATATTGCATACATAACTTCTCTGGAAGAATCTAAAACATAACTGACATAAACTACCACACATAACTGATGTAAACTACTAAGACATAACTGAACCAAACTGCTTATTGAAACTACTATTTTGAAATTCAAAAACACCACCAAACTGTAACTTCACTTTCCAGCTGCTATCTTGAGTTACGACTTGAGTTTATCCTTAACAAATTCCTCCCTTAAACTCAAGTCACGTCCATCCTTCATTCCGAGCTTCATCTTAAAATAGTTGAACAATTCTGTTGGGAGTGCCTTTGTAAAGATGTCTGATACTTGATCACGACTCGCCACGTGAATCAACTGAACTTCCCCATTCCTTATTCGTTCCCTGATGAAATGGAAACGGACATCTATGTGTTTGCTTCTTTCGTGATGCAATGGATTCCTCGCCAATTCTATCGCTGATTTGTTGTTAATTCGTATTTTGGTTGCCTCGTGTTACTGAGATTGTAGCTCGCTTAAAAGGTTCCTTAACCAGATTGCATGACACACGCACCATGATGCTGCCACATACTCTGCCTCACACGTTGATAATGTGACTATCGGTTGATTCTTAGAGGCCCAAGTAAACGCAGTATCTCCAAAATAAAAAGCATAGCCTGATGTGCTCTTGAGATCGTCTACATCTCCGTGCTCTTGAGATCGTCTACATCTCCGTGCCAATCGCTATCGGAGTACCCCCAACAACCTGTACTTAGTCGAACTTGAATAGAACAATCCGAGTGACTCAGTTCCTTTTAAGTATCGCAAAATCCTCTTGACTGCCTTCCAATGCGAATACTTTGGATCCTCCATGAATCGACACACCACACCAACACTATATGCAATGTCGGGCCTCGTACACGTTAAATATCTTAAGCCTCCAACTACACTTCGGTATTAAGTCGCATCTACTCGATCTCCTCCCTCAAACTTAGAGAGTTCTGTTCCAGGTTCCATTGGTGTAGCTACTGGATTACATTCTTCCATCTTACTCTTCTTTAGTATGTCTTTAACATATCCCTCTTGAGATACAAAAATTCCAGATTTACATTGTCGAATCTCTAAACCAAGAAAGTATTTCATCAAACCCAAATCAGTCATCTCAAACTCTTTGGTCATGGCTTCTTTAAACTCCATCACCATTTTCTCATCATTCCCCATGAATATGATATGATCAACATACAGAGCAACAAATAATAATTTATTTCCATCCTGCTTTACGTACAATGCATGTTCGTATGGACACTGCAAATACCTGTTCTTTTTTAGATACGAATAGATGCGGGTGTTCCATGCTCGCGGGGCTTGTTTCAGGCCCGTAGAGTGCCTTGTTCAGTTTGAGTACTTGTGTCTCCTTCCCGACTTTCATAAATCCCGATGGTTGCTCCACGTACACTTCTTCCTCGAGCACACCATTCAAAAACGCAGATTTCACATCCATTTGATAAATTTGCCACTTCATTTGTGCCGCTTGAGAAATAAGCAGCCTTATCGTCTCCATTCTTGCAACTGGTGCAAAGACTTCATCATAGTCGATCCCGGGCTGTTGTCGATAACCCTTTGCAACTAGCCTCGCCTTATACCTTTCAACTTCTCCTTGAGCATTCATCTTCTTTTTAAATACCCATTTAACTCCAATGGGCTGATGTCCCTTCGGCAATTCCACCAATTCCCACGTCTTATTCCTTTCAATTGAAGCTATTTCTTCATCCATAGCATTCTTCCATTTCTTATCTCTGATCACTTCTTCGAACTTAATACTTTCAGAATCCGCCAAGAGACATACAAAATGCATTTCATTAGTCGACTCATACAGGTCTTGCAAACTTCGCATCCTTGGTTGTCTTGGCTCATCGTCATCATCATCATCATCTAAAAACTGATTTGGCTGTGAAGCATTCGAACATTCACCTCTTTCATAAGTTGTATGTGGTACATGAATTATGGTTTGTGAATCATGATCAGGTTGCTGCTCCAAATCGCCAATATTCTGAGTTGTCCAATCCCATGCACTTTCTTCATCCACATACACATCTCTGCTCACAGTAACTTTCTTCTCAATTGGGTCAAACAACCTGTAAGCTTTTATCTTTTCATCATACCCGATAAACATGTACTTCTTGCTCTTATCATCGAGTTTAGTTCTTCTTTGGTCCGGCACATGTGCATGCGACGCTTCCAAACACTTTAAAATGTAACACTGTTGGTTTAATTCCTCTCCAAGCCTCTTGTGGTGTTCGTTTTTAATAAAAAACCAATCACGTGAATGTGGGGTTTCTAGAATATATTTTATAGGAGTAGTTTCATTTTTCTCTCTCCACCACCCTGTGATCTTCTTCCTACGTTAACCATTTTCAGATCTGCTCAAGTGATAAGAAACGTCCAGAAACGGATAAGAAACGTATAGGAAACGGCATAGGAAACGTTTCCAATATTAGGGAAACGTTTCGGGGGCGTATCGAAGGCGTATCCGTACCCACGGCGTTTCCAAACGGGTACGGCAGCCCAACAGGCGTTTCCGTGCTTCAGAGCTTTGAACTTCCTGAATGTTTCAAAAGCTCCTGATTTTTCCTTCAGAAAGTACACCCATGTCTTCCTTGTGTAGTCGTCAATACATATGATAAAATATCGTTTATCTCCTAACGAATTTGGTGTGATGGGACCACATATGTCGGTGTGTACCAACTCGAGAAGTTGTCTTGCACCATGTTCCACCTTCTGTGGAAACGAGATTCTTGCTTGTTTCCCGATCACACAATCTTCGCAAAACTATTTGGTGTAATCCATGTCGAGCAACCCATGAACCATTTTCTTCTTTGCTAACTTTTCCAGCCCACCATAGTGCAAGTGACCAAAACGTAAGTGCCATAATGGTACCTTTTCTTTCAGTTGAGTTTGCAAACATCTTTCTAACACGTTCTTCAAATTGAGTCTAAACATGCGGTTCTTGGACATCTCCACAAGTGCTATTAGTCGGTCTTCATCATCCTTCACGTGCATTAACCGTCCTTTCATGTAAATCGAATATCCTTTCTCCATAAGTTGTCCTAAACTTATGATGTTGCTCTTCATTGCAGGCACATAATACACGTCTTCAATTCTGGTCTCTTTTACATTATGAGAAAAATAAATCGTGCCGTGTCCTTTCACTCGCGCTTTTAACTCATTACCAAATGCAACACGTCCATCTACAACTTCTTTCATCTCCACAAACAATCGTTTATCCCCGCACATATGATTACTAGCAGCGGTGTCGAGATACCATATTGTGTCGATCTCGGGAGCAACTTCTTCGTTTGCCATCATAATAGTACCATCCACTTTATAGGCCATCATAACAACACCGGAAACTTTCACATCTTCTTCGGTCACGAGATTTGTACTATATTCTACGCTCTTAGGACATCTACAATCCCTTGCATAATGGCCTGACTTGCCACAGTTATAGCAATCACCACTCGGGCGATATGAACGACCGCCTCGACCATGACCGCGTCCTCTACCACGGAAATTTTGTTGAAATTGGGTTGGTTGTTGCCTTTCATGATGGTTGTTTTCTCTTCCACGGCCTCTATCGCGACTGAAACCACGTCCTCTGAAGTTGCTTCCTCTCCCCTGTTCCACATACATCGCCTTTTCTTCCTTTACTATTACATTTGTTTACAAAGCCACATCAAGTGACTCTTGCTTCTTCTTCAACTTTCTTTTCTTGTGTGCCTCCAACGAACCCGCTAAATCATAGATTTTTATGTCTTCTATATCTCTCGACTCTTCAATAGCACAAACCACATTCTCAAACTTTCCAGATAACTATTAGCGTGTACATATATTTAGTATGTCCTTAATAGGCATATCCTATTCTTGGTATGATTATATTATCATTATTATGATTAGCTGTAAATTAGTTGTAGGCTTTATCTTGGGCTCAAGCCTTTCCTTTGTATCCTATATATAATGTATGTTCTGTAAGAGATAATCAAGGATCAATTAACCTTCAACATGGTATCACGGCTAAAAAATTCTCCCCTACTTTCTTTCTAACAAACACATCTTCTCTCCCCATCATGCTGCCGTGAACACCTCTAAACCCTAATCACAAAACTCAGAACCCTTATCACAAACAAAAATACCTTGGCGTTGAAGATAACCCCACACTCTCACCTCCCAATGTCAACCCGACATAATCATCCCTTTAGCATCCCTAACAAGGTTCACCCATTTAAAGTAGACCTTGATAAACACAACTATAAGTCCTGGAGTTCCTTTTCACTCATCAACTTGTTAGTCTTGGTCTTAAATCCCATTGTTAGAACTCACAAAAGCCTCTAGTCAAACAGAAAGAAATGGTGCCATCCCGCTCGTCGCGAACCTATTAAGACGGGATCTTTGGCCTCAGACCTTGGGATTCTTTTCATAGAACAAGGCATCACCACAAATAAGTAATGCCACAAAAAGCCTTATTGGGATTCACTCATCTCAAAGATCTCTTCCATGATAATAAAGATTCACAAGCCATTAATTTAGACAATGAACTTCGCTCAATCAAGATTGGAAAGATGACGGTGAATGAATATTGCACCAAAATCAAATCCATGGCTAATCGTCTCAAAAATCTTGATTATCAAATAAGCGAGAAGAACTTGGTGATCTATGCGGTCAATGGGCTTGACTCTCATTTTGCCACACTTGTTGAAATCATCCGGCATCGTGAGCCTCTTCCCACTTTTGAAACGGTTCGTAACATGCTTCTCTTGAAGGTATCATCATTCGATGATCAAGCCGAGGCCTCTACCATGTTCGAAAGTAGTTCTTCTTCTCCTACTATTCTCATGGCAACCTCCGATCCCGACAACAAAGGTAAATCACAAAACCTACCTCAACTTTGCCACCACTTTAATAAAGGCACATGTAGGTTTGGGGATCGATGCAAGTTTATCCACGATAACCGTAATCGTATGGGCTTGAACACTACCAGCCGCACCAATAACAACTCCTACACACGAAATAATGCACCTTCTGTTGCTGCGTGGGGACAAAATAGGCCCAGTTACAACCGAACAGCCCACCAGCCTGCTCCAACCCGTACAACCCATCCTCAAAATACCCAGGCAGCCGTATTGTCTTCTACCCATTATAACAGCCCACCCCAAAATCATGTTTAGAGGCCAGCCCAACAATATGTGTATGCGGCCCAACAGCCACCTATTCTCTACCAGGCCCAACCACAGCCAGTTATATACCAGGCCCAAAAACTAGTATATCAAGTCCAACAGCCAGATGGTTCGAATGGTCAGACTACTTCAAACAACCAAGGTATTCTCAGGGCTGGTCCCGCTCTCTACCCGTTTCAGCCTACCTCATTACCTAGTGCATTTAGCACTATGTCTTTGCAAGACCCTACTTGGAACATGGACACAGGTGCTACTTCTCATTTAAATTCTAATGCTCGTAATTTAAGTACTCTTTTTAATAAACGTTTATTCTCATCTATACATGTTGGTGACGGTAATTCAATTCCCGTTACTAACACTGGTCATAGCATTATTCCCTCATACCATCGCCCCTTACACCTTCATAATGTTCTTGTCACCCCTAACATTATTAAAAACCTTATTTCTGTTCGTCAGTTTACTAGAGATAATAATTGCACTATCGAGTTTGATACATTTGGATTTTCTGTGAAGGATTTCTTGACTCGCCATATCCTCCTTCGATGTGACAGCTCGGGCGATCTCTATCCAGTTACCAAGCCGTCAACTCTTCCAGCTGCTTTTGTGTCTACTAGTTCCACCACTTGGCACCAACGCCTCGGTTACCCCGGGGATGAAGTGCTCCGTTCTCTTAATTCTCGTCAGTTTATTTCTTGTAATAAAGCGAAGTCTACACATGTTTGTCATGCATGCCAACTTGGCAAACATGTGAAGCATCTATTTCATAGTTCAATTTCTCTTGTTAAATAAAGTTTTGATATTATTCATTCCGATTTGTGGACTTCTCCAATTGTTAGCTCAAGTGGTTTCAAATATTATGTACTTTTTCTTGATCATTTTTCTCAATATGTTTGGATATATCCTCTCAAACATAAATCGGACATGTTTGATAAATTTGTTTACTTTTGTAATTACGTTAAAAATCAGTTTCAATGTGAAATCAAAAGTTTTCAATGTGACCATGGCGGTGAGTTTGACAATAACAAACTACACACTCTCTTCAACAATAAAGGAATACAACTCCGTTTCTCTTGCCCCAAAACATCCCAACAAAACGGCAAAGCTGAACGAATGATACACACTATTAATAATGTCATTCGCACCCTCCTTTTCTAAGCCCATCTTCCTTCCTCATTTTGGGTCGAGGCTCTCCATATGACGACTTACCTCCTTAACCTTCTCCCCTCCACTGCCATCAATAACGAAATCCCATTCACAAAATTATTTAACAAAACACCAAATTACTCTCGCCTACGCATCTTTGGATGTCTTTTCTACCTTCATCTTTACTCACCTCACAAATTGGCTCCACGTGCCACACCTTGTATATTTTTAGGCTTTCTCGCCTATCATCGTGACTACCGTTGCCTCGACCTCGAAACCAACAAAATTATTTTCTCTAGACACGTCACCTTTGACGAAACCTAATTCCCCTACAAATCTATAACAACATCTTCTCCTCCTTCATATACCTTCCTCGAACTCTCACCACACTCCCCGTTACTTCCGAGGCCGACCGATGCTAACTGGTTCAGTCTATGTGGTTATTCAAGCATAAATTTCATGCTGATGGTATGTTAAGTCATTATAAGGCTCGACTTGTTGCTAACGGTAGCAGCCAACAACTCGGGGCTGACTTTGATGAGACATTTAGTCTGGTTGTTAAGCCGGCCACCATTTGTACGGTTCTTTCCCTTGCTGTGTCTCGACAGTGGCCTATTCACCAACTTGATGTTAAGAATGCATTTTTTAACGGTGATTTATCTGAGAGAGTGTATATGCATCAACCCCCTGGTTTTGTTGACTCTCGTTATCCTAATCATGTATGTCTTCTGCAGTGCTCTTTGTATGGTTTGAAACAGGCACCTCGTGCTTGGTTCCAACGGTTTGCAGGTTATGCCACTCGGGCTGGTTTTTCTTCTAGTCGGTGTGATTCTTCATTGTTTATATTTACACAGGGTTCTCAGGTTGCTTATTTACTTATATATGTGGACGATATTATCCTTTCAGCCTCTTCTCCAATTCTACTTCAGCAGATTGTAGACTCTTTGCATAAAGAGTTTGATATGACCGATCTTAGGGCACTAAATTATTTTCTTGGCATCTCTGTTGTTCGTCATCCTACAGGGTTATTTTTGTCTCAGAAGAAATATGCTCTTCAGCTTCTTGAGCATGCTCATATGGTTAATTGTAACCCGTCTCGGACACCAGTTGACACTGACTCCAAATTGGGTCCGAACGGCGTTCCAGTTTAGGATCCTACTTTATACCGCAGTCTTGCAGGAGGGCTTCAATATCTTACCTTTACTCGCCCAGATTTGTCCTACGCAGTTCAACAAGTTTGTCTCTATATGCATGATCCGAGGGAGCTGCACTTTGCTGCTCTCAAACGTATCTTGCGCTATGTTCAGGGCACCCTGGAGCTTGGTCTTCACTTATATGCTTCCGCTACTACATCTTTAGTTGGGTACACTGATGCTGATTGGGCAGGTTACCCTTCTACTCGCAGGTCTACTTTCGGTTATTGTGTGTTTCTAGGTGATAACCTTTTGTCGTGGTCTGCTAAACGACAACACACCATCTCCCACTCTAGTGCCGAAGCAGAATACCAGGGTGTTGCTAATGTTGTTGCAGAAACTGCATGGATTCACAATCTCTTTCATGAGTTACACTCTCCTCTTTTGACAGCCACTCTGGTTTACTGTGATAACGTTAGTGCAGTTTATATGTCAGCCAACCTGGTTCAACACCAACGCACCAAACATATTGAGATTGATATACACTTTGTTTGTGATATGGTTAAGGCTGGTCATGTTCGGGTCCTTCATGTTCCATCTCGTTTTTAGTATGCTTTTTTTTTTTTTTTTTTTGTTTTTTTTTTTTTTTTTTTTTTTGTTTTTTTTTTTTTTTTGTTTTTTTTTTTTTTTTTTTTTTTTTTTTTTTTTTTTTTTTTTTTTTTTTTTTTTTTTTTATTTTTTTTTTTTGAAGTTTTTTTTTTTTTTTTTTTTTTTTTTTTTTTTATTTTTTTTTTTTTTTTTTTTTTGTTTTTTTTTTTAATTTTTTTTTTTTTTTTTTTTTTTTTTTTTTTTTTTTTTTTTTTTTGTTTTTTTTTTTTTTTTTTTTTTTTTTTTTTTATTTTTTTTATTTTTTTTTTTGTTTTTTTTTTTTTTTTTTGTTTTTTTTTTTTTTTTCTTTTTTTTATTTTTGTTTTTTTTTTTTAACAAAAAATAAAAAAAAAAAAATAAAAAAAAAAAAAAAAAATAAAAAAAAAAAATATAATAAAAATAAAAAAAAAATAAATAAAAAAAAAAAAATAAAAAAAAAAAAAACATTTTTTTTTTTTTTTTTTTTTTTTTTTTTTTTTTTTTTTTTTTTTTTTTTTTTTTTTTTTTTTTTTTTTTTTTTTTTTTTTTTTTTTTTTTTTTTTTTTTATTTTTTTTATTTTTTTTTTTATTTTTTTTTTTTTTTTTTTTTTTTTTTTTTTTTTTTTTTTTTTTTTTTGTTTTTTTTTATTTTTTTTTTTTTTTTTTTTTTTTTTTTTTTTTTTTTTTTTTTTTATTTTTTTTTTTTTTTTTTTTTTTTTTTTTTTTTTTTTTATTTTTTTTTTTTTTTTTTTTTTTTTTTTTTTTTTTTTTTTTTTTTTTTTTTTTTTTATTTTTATTTTTTATTATGTTTTTTTTTTTTTTTTTTTTTTTTTTTTTTTTTTTTTTTTTTTATATAAAAAATTTTTTTTTTTTTTTTTTTTTTTTTTTTTTTTTTTTTTTTTTTTTTTTTGTTTTTTTTTATAAAAAAAAAATAACTGTGATAATACGTTAGGTGCAGTTTATTATGTCAGCCAAACCTTGGTTGCAACACCGAACGCACCCCAAACATATTGAGATTGATATACACTTAGTTCGTGATATGGTTAAGGCTGGTCATGTTCGGGTCCTTCATGTTCCATCTCGCTTTCAATATGCTGATATCTTCACTAAAGGTCTTCCCTCATCTTTGTTTGAAGATTTTCGGTTCCAGCTTGTAGCAGTACTGAGCGCCCTATCCACCGCTTAACTGGCTGTGGGCGTATTAGCGTGTACAGTATATTTAGTAAGTCCTATAATAAACAGGCATAATTCTATCTTGGTATGATTATTCTAATCATTATTATGAATTAGACTGTAAATTAGTTGGTAGGCTTTATCTTAGGGCTCAAACAATTCCTTTGTATCCTATATAAAAGTGTATGTTCTGTAAGAGCAGGGCCGTCTCGTGATTTCGGTGGCCACTGTGCCATGACTATACGGAGGCCTTACAAAATACCAAAAGTAAATATATAAATAGAAATATCCATTGATGATAATTAAAAAGTATTACTAATATTCTAAAAACATTGAAACAATGATACGAAAAGAAACATTTAACCAAGTTACAATCATCAAATTTATTATATTAGGCCTTAGCCCAATTGGTCTACTCCATCTCTTATACGAATTAGTACCATTGTATTAAGATAAAGACAAAATAATACATATAATTAATATATATATATATATATATATATATATATATATATATATATATATATATATATATATATATAATATAATATAATATATATAAAAAAAATTTCGATAACTTTTTTTTGGTGGCCCCTCTATAGTGGTGTCCCTGTGCGAGCGCACCTCTCGCACTCCTCAATAACCAGCCATATGTAAGAGATAATCAAGGATCAATTAACCTTCAACAATAACAACCTCAAAACTTTTACTACAACTCTTGAATCAGTAAGAGTTTCACCATTTCGCTTTAGTTGATTCACCACCGTTTGCACACGGGTGATATAATCAGAAACGCCTTCTGATTCCTTCATCTTCATGGCCTCCAACTCACCCACGTAGAGTTTGGAGCCGCACTTGCTTCACTAGCTCAGCCCCTTTGTACACATTCTCTAATGTTTCCCATGCCTCTTTCACCGTTGTAGCACCATCAATCTTCTTGAACCTTGATTCGTCAACCAACTAAAACAAGAGATACGAAGCACTCTTATCCTTCATGCGTTTCTCCTTCTACGCCTTCATCTAATTCACAGACATTGCACCAATTTCAGTTGCACTCGGTTCTTCATACCCAGTTGTGACACATTCCCATACATCTTGCGCACCCAACAACGCTCGAATCTGTATGCTCCCATTATCGTAATTTGACTTGTTGAGTTTTGGTAGTGAAACATGACCTAACGAAGTGCTCATTGGATTCATCTGATACCAATTTGAAAACTTAGTATTACTTATGAAAGGGGCTGTTTGTATGGGACACAAATATCAAACACTGTTATGAAAGGGGCTGTTTGGTTGGGACAGAAATGTATCATACACACACAACTTTGATTTTATTACTTGACTTAATACACAACATACAGACCCAACACATATTTATACTGCATACATAACTTCTCTGGAAGAATCTAAAACATAACTGACATAAACTACCACACATAACTGATGTAAACTACTAAGACATAACTGAACCAAACTGCTTATTGAAATTACTATTTTGAAATTCAAAAACACCACCAAACTGTAACTTCACTTTCCAGCTGCTATCTTGAGTTACGACTTGAGTTTATCCTTAACAGTTTGTGGTGAGAAAAAACATTCTGAGCAAGTACTTTAAAGTAGGCTACAATGAACATGGGTATGTATCGCTTATGCTCACTCAAAAACTATTTGTTTAGTTGATGTATTTGGTTTCTGTATAGCTGATGTTTGGTTTGTTCAGAATGGGTGTGGGTGACATGTTACATGAAGAACTTTGAATGGTTCAAAAATATTATTGAATTAGACTCCAGAATCCAAATTGTGGACTTGATCAATCTAAATGTCAAATACAATAATTACAACATATATGTTTATCATGTAGTCCTCTATACAACTCAACTATGCAACCTAGTCAAGTATATTTGGAATCTGAGTATTTAACTTAATTATAATATATAAGTAGTATATTGTAATTGCTGAAAAGTATATGAAGAAAAATAAACAAGTTTTAAAAAGGTTCATCAGATTAGAACTCAGAACCATAACCAAAAATACCAAAATAACCTATAAGGAACCTTCGGGGAAAAATATGTGTCTAATAGCAGTTTCGATCCTATACAGTCACATTCAAAGCCATGGGAAATCAGAAGTAGCTTTTGCACACCCCTGGCTAGGACAGTTCCAACTCTTTTAAGCATGAAGGTGACAAAAGAAGTAGTGATAAAGCAGCAAGCATAAACGACACAAAAATCATTGTACTCTTTCTTTGATCTGTTAATATATTTATCAGGAAGTTTCTCAGACACGAAAGACCCCAAATAGAGGTGGAATGATTGAGGAGTTAAGTAACGGGTCAAAACAAGTAAATTTAAATGCAAAAAGAAACATGTGAGTAGGGTTGAATGGGTTGGCCCATAACTACTTGCTAATTTTTAGACCAAAATAATCATATAGATTTACCATTAATATGATTCAGAAGATTACATGCATAAAATAAATACACTATGGGCTTGTTTGTTAACTTTTTTTATTTAGTCATGTTTAATTAAAAGATAACTTAATGCAGACAGCCTCAATTTTATTACTTAATATTTTCAGTCATATTTCTCTATTAAGTCACAAACAAACAGTTTTCACATGACTTAATCAATTCAGTTTTTTTCATATTAAGTTAATTAAGTTTTTTTCACAAACAGAGACCTCTTTGGTTAAATATCGTGATTTGACAGGTTTGAAAATAGCACATAACCAAATCGACCTTTTCATATGCGAATGGGTCACAATGATATACAAACATAAGTAGCCACAAAAGAAGGATTAAATGACTCACTTATCCTTACGACGGAATGGGTTTGTAGGGAGTTTCATGCCAGACACCACTTTAGGGATAAGCAGCTCGCCTGCAATGAATCAAATAATAATAAAGTTACATGCTCAACTAGCCATATTTAAGAAGAAATTATCGGATAGGAGTCTTAAAAATTGAGCAAAATTTAATCTAAATAAAAATTGTTACATGTAGAATTTTCCTCACTAAGGTTATATGTGAATCAATGCGAATCAAGTTTAGTATCTGAGAATAGCATGGAGCGCAAGAGCCTGTTCATATCACCTTTTTGATATCTTGTAGAGATTAATTAAATCAGTTTCCAAAAGCGTCTTTCAAAATTTTCATCACTCGCTTGACCCGTTCACAGTTATAAAATTGTATCTTAGATGACCAGTCTTCAGCCCAAATGCCGCTGTCACTTTCACGTGTGTCATAACCCCTATAAATACCATCACATATTCACCACCAAAACACACCTTAACCTTTCACCTAAACTTTACATAGTGCTATTTTTTAGTTAAAATTTTCTAAAGCTAAAGATGGCACAACTTAGCATTGTGAAGTAGGCATCAGTCGCCCTTGTGGTGGTTCTTGTCACTGCTACAACTGTGTCGGCTCAGGAGTTAGCTCCTGCTCCAGCACCAGGACGTATCACTGGAGCGGGTTTTTCTGTCCAGTCTTCTGGTGTCATGATTGGGGCTTCTTTGGTTCCTTCATTGGTCACGTTTCTTAAAAACTGATTATATTTGATGAGAGTTATTCATTTTGTATCTATATATGAATTTTTATTGTTGTTAAGCAGGTGTAACGATATGCAATATGTATTGCACTATTTCTTTTAGCGTATGGCCACTACAACAAAAGCCCCTTTCCCCAGCGCGTTTTTCCCCAGCGACATATGTCGCTGGGGAAAACTCGCTAAACGACAAAATACTCCGACGTGGCATTTTTTCTCGTTGAATCTTTAGTCAAACGTTATTGAAACGTTTTCCCCAGCGACATGTCGCTGGGGAAGATTTTCATGAAATTTAATAAAAAATTTTAGCGAAAATCTAAGCGGGAAATTATCCCGCCAGTCTTTCCCCAGCGACATGTCGCTGGGGATACTTTTGTTCATTGTTTAGTGCGTAATTAGTCCATAATTGTTGTAGCGTTTGAATTGTACAACTTTCCCCAGCGACATGTCGCTGGGGAAACTAAGCCCAAACCCGAAAATATGTTAACTTATAAACGGGCCAGCCTAATAAATAAGCCTGTTACGTTTCCCCAGCGACATGTCGCTGGGGAAAGTTGTACAAATCAAACGCTACAACAATTATGGACTAATTACGCACTAAACAATGAACAAAAGTATCCCCAGCGACCTGTCGCTGGGGAAAGACTGGCGGGATAATTTCCCGCTTAGATTTTCGCTAAAATTTTTTATTAAATTTCATGAAAATATTCCCCAGCGACATGTCGCTGGGGAAAACGTTTCAATAACGTTTGACTAAAGATTCAACGAGAAAAAATGCCACGTCGGAGTATTTTGTCGTTTAGCGAGTTTTCCCCAGCGACATATGTCGCTGGGGAAAGGGGCTTTTGTTGTAGTGCGTGTGGAGGAAAAATTCTGAAGATAAATTGTAACGAGTAGAAGTGAATTTTGAATCTTTATGTCCTATGCGTGTGACACAAAGCTAAGTTGAAATAAAAAATGAAAAAGAAGGACTAGGAGATCTAATAGCTGCAAAAAGCTTTTTATAATTAGAAAATGGCATGTATCTGATATGGCAATTTTTTAGAATCTACTAGTAGAATTTAAATGGCCAAATTCCTTTTTGTTTCTTGCTTTGCATCGTGGTCTCGTCACTTGTAGTTGGTCCCTGTGTGTCTCACAAAATCTAACTTAAAGTACATACTATGTTTTCATTTTGGTGGCCCCTCTATAGTGGTGGCTCTGTGCGAGCGCACCTCTCGCACTCCTCAATATCCGGCCATGTGTAAGAGATAATCAAGGATCAATTAACATTCAACAATAACAACCTCAAAACTTTCTCTACAACTCTTGAATCAGTAAGAGTTTCACCATTTCGCTTTAGTTGATTCACCATCGTTTGCACACGGGTGATATAATCAGAAACGCCTTCTGATTCCTTCATCTTCATGGCCTCCAACTCACCACGTAGAGTTTGGAGCCGCACTTGCGTCACTCGCTCAGCCCCTTTGTACACCTTCTCTAAGGTTTCCCATGCCTCTTTTGCCGTTGTAGCACCAACAATCTTCTCGAACCACGATTCATCAACCGAATGAAACAAGAGATACAGAGCACTCTTATCCTTCATGCGTTTCTCCTTCCACGCCTTCATCTGATTCGCAAACATTGCGCCAATTTCAGTTGCACTCGGTTCTTCATACCCAGTTGTGACACATTCCCATACATCTTGCGCACCCAACAATGCTCGAATCTGTATGCTCCAGTTATCGTAATTTGAGTTGTTGAGTTTTGGTAGTGAAACATGGCCTAACGAAGTGCTCATTGGATTCATCTTCACCGTAGCTCTGATACCAATTTGTAAACTTGGAAATACTTATGAAAGGGGCTGTTTGGATGGGACACAAATATCAGACACATAAATATCAGACACTATTATGAAAGGGGCTGTTTGGTTGGAACAGAAATGTATCAGACACACACACAACTTTGATTTTATTACTTGACTTAATACACAACATACAGACCCAACACATATTTATACTGCATACATAACTTCTCTGGAAGAATCTAAAACATAACTGACATAAACTACCACACATAACTGATGTAAACTACTAAGACATAACTGAACCAAACTGCTTATTGAAACTACTATTTTGAAATTCAAAAACACCACCAAACTGTAACTTCACTTTCCAGCTGCTATCTTGAGTTACGACTTGAGTTTATCCTTAACAGTTTGTGGTGAGAAAAAACATTCTGAGCAAGTACTTTAAAGTAGGCTACAATGAACATGGGTATGTATCGCTTATGCTCACTCAAAAACTATTTGTTTAGTTGATGTATTTGGTTTATGTATAGCTGATGTTTGGTTTGTTCAGAATGGGTGTGGGTGACATGTTACATGAAGAACTTTGAATGGTTCAAAAATATTTTTGAATTAGACTCCAGAATCCAAATTGTGGACTTGATCAATCTAAATGTCAAATACAATAATTACAACATATATGTTTATCATGTAGTCCTCTATACAACTCAACTATGTAACTTAGTCAAGTATATTTGGAATCTGAGTATTTAACTTAATTATAATATATAAGTAGTTTATTGTAATTGCTGAAAAGTATATGAAGAAAAAAAAACAAGTTTTAAAAAGGTTCATCAGATCAGAACTCAGAACCATAACCAAAAATACCAAAATAACCTATAAGGAACCTTCGGGGAAAAAATATATGTCTAATAGCAGTTTCGATCCTATACAGTCACATTCAAAGCCATGGGAAATCAGAAGTAGCTTTTGCACACCCCTAGCTAGGACAGTTCCAACTCTTTTAAGCATGAAGGTGACAAAAGAAGTAGTGATAAAGCAGCAAGCATAAGCGACACAAAAATCATTGTACCCTTTCTTTGATCTGTTAATATATTTATTAGACACGAAAGACCCTAAATAGAGGTGGAATGATTGAGGAGTTAAGTAACGGGTCAAAACAAGTAAATTTAAATGCAAAAAGAAACATGTGAGTAGGGTTGACTGGGTTGGCCCATAACTACTTCTTGCTAATTTTTAGACCAAAATAATCATATAGATTTACCATTAATATGATTAAGAAGGTTACATGCATAAAATAAATACACTATGGGCTTGTTTGTTAACTTTTTTTATTAAGTCATGTTTAATTAAAAGATGACTTAATGCAGACAGTCTCAATTTTATTACTTAATATTTTCAGTCATATTTTTTTATTAAGTCACAAACAAACACTTTTCACATGACTTAATCAATTCAGTTTTTTTCATATTAAGTTAATTAAGTTTTTTTCACAAACAGAGACCTCTTTGGTTAAATATCGTGATTTGACAGGTTTGAAAATAGCATATAACCAAATGCCAAAAGTTCAATATAGACCCAATATTTGTCATAGACCCAATGAACCAATCCTAGCCACTTATTTTTTCATCAAAAATAAAAAACCCACTTTTCAACTTTTTAAAAAAAATTAAATATCTCACACACTGTTAATCGTTACACAAAACAAAACATATCATCGCGACGAGAATTAAATTATCTTTCTATAGAGGGGCGACACTATGTACTTTCGACGAACTTTTTTTTATGATTTTATGAAGTCATATACGATTTTATGAAATCATATATGATTTTATGAAATCATATATGATTCGTTATACGAATCATATATGATTCGTCACACGAATCATATATGATTTTCGCAATTCGTGACTGAAACAAAATAAAAAACACAAATCATATATGATTTCATGAAATCATATATGATTCGTTATACGAATCATATATGATTTTCGCAATTCGTGCCTGAAAAAAAAATCAAAAAAAAATTCCTCGAAAGTATATCGTGTCACCCGTCTACTGAAAGATAAAAAAATACTCGTCGCGATGGTGTATTTTTTGTCGTGTGACGATTTACCGTTTGTAAGATATTTTATTTTTAAAAAAGAGGTGGAAAGTGAGTTTTTTTATTTTTGATGAAAAAATGAGTGGCTAGGATTGGTTCATTGGATCTATGACAAATAATGGGTCTATGTTGATCTTAACTCATAACCAAATCGACCTTTTCATATGCGAATGGGTCACAATGATATACAGATATAAGTAGCCACAAAAGAAGGATTAAATGACTCACTTATCCTTACGACGGAATGGGTTTGTACGGAGTTTCATGCCAGACACCACTTTAGGGATAAGCAGCTCGCCTGCAATGAATCAAATAATAATAAAGTTACATGCTCAACTAGCCATATTTAAGAAGAAATTATCGGATAGGAGTCTTAAAAATTGAGCAAAATTTAATCTAAATAAAAATTGTTACATGTAGAATTTTCCTCACTAAAGTTATCTGTGAATCAATGCGAATCAAGTTTAGGATCTGAGAATAGCATGGAGCGCAAGAGCCTGTTCATATCACCTTTTTGATATCTTGTAGAGATTAATTTTAAACCTGTTACTAAAAGGTCTTTCAAAAATTTTATCACTGCTGACCAGTTCACAGTATAAAGTTGTATCTTAGTGTCCAGTCTTCAGCCAAATGCGCTGTCACTTTCACGTGTGTCATAACCCCTATAAATACCATCACATATTCACCACCAAAACACACCTTAACCTTTCACCTAAACTTTACATAGTGCTATTTTTTAGTTAAAATTTTCTAAAGCTAAAGATGGCACAACTTAGCATTGTGAAGAAGGCATCAGTCGCCCTTGTGGTGGTTCTTGTCACTGCTACAACTGTGTCGGCTCAGGAGTTTGCTCCTGCTCCAGCACCAGGACGTATCAATGGAGCGGGTTTTTCTGTCCAGTCTTCTGGTGTCATGATTGGGGCTTCTTTGGTTCTTTCATTGGTCACGTTTCTTAAAAACTGATTATATTTGATGAGAGTTATTCATTTTGTATCTATATATGAATTTTTATTGTTGTTAAGCAGGTGTAACGATATGCAATATATGTATTGCACTATTTCTTTTAGCGTATGGTATTATTGTATGAACTTGAGGCTATATATCGAATAAGATAATGGATTTTTGTTAAACTTTTTTTTTATCTGAATTATTTTGTTTGATTTTCTATTTTAAACTGTGTACATTTTCGTTTTCTATTGGATCAAACTATCAATGCAATTTTTGTTGTGCAGTGCTACATACATCTAAACTCTATTTGCATAAAAAGGAAAATACTTGCAGAAAAGTTTTACACAAGTGTATTACTAAAATAGTTTCATATATATATCCACAAGTTAGGCTCACCCGCGCTCCGCTGCGGGATGTTTGGCGGCCGGTGTTTTTGGTTGGACGTGTTAGAAGGTATATTTTTGTAAAAAAAAAAATTAACGGTCGTTAAGTAACGACCGATTTCAAGCACTGTTTTGGTGCATTCTAAAAAAAACTAACGGTCGACCGCTAGTGGGGAAGGGTATTTATAAAAAGAAAAAATTAAAATTGAGGGTAGTTTTGTAATTTACACATAATGCTGAGAGGGTATTTTCGTA
This sequence comes from Tanacetum coccineum, assembly GCA_026074375.1. Taxonomy (NCBI): domain Eukaryota; kingdom Viridiplantae; phylum Streptophyta; class Magnoliopsida; order Asterales; family Asteraceae; genus Tanacetum; species Tanacetum coccineum. The sequence goes on along the minus strand of BQNB010026686.1, from coordinate 2,077 downwards.
ATATATGAGAGGCTATTTCGTAATAAAAAAAGGATCGAGGGCGGGCGCGGACAGGGTACGGGTCGACGACAATACGTTAACTCAAAAAAATGCGAGTGAATATTTTGGAAAAGAAAGCAAAAAAACAATTAAATTTTTTTTTAAAAAAATGTTCGGACCGGGTCGGGTCAACCCGGTGCATTTAATGCACCTGAAGCGCGTGGTTAGTTCTATTGTTATTCATAAAAAAAACAGACCGATGACTAAAAAAGTGCGAGAGAGTATTTAAAAAACAAAACAATTTTTTTTTTCTAAAAAAAAAAAAAAAACACCGATCGGACCGGGTAGGGTTGACCCGGCGTATTAAATGCACCCCGGTCAACCCGGTGCATTTAATGGACACTAAATGCAAAAGGCCATTTAATGCATGCGGGAGGGTATTCCGAGGAAAAAAAGGAAAATTTTATTTTAGAAATTTTTTGAAAAAAAAAAGGAAAAAAAAAACTGGCGACCGCGCGCCGTTGCGGGACGATTGGCGGAGAGCGAGGTTTGAGGAAACTTAAAGTTTTATTCATAAAAAAACAGACCGATGACTCAAACAGTGCGATAGGGTATTTCGAGAAAAAAAAAAGGAAAATTTTATTTTAAAATTTTTTTGAGAAAAATATAAGAACGGGACGTTTAGCGGAGAGCTGGGGTTTGAGGAAACTTATAAAGTTTTATTCCTAAAAAAACAGACATTGTCCTAAAACAGTGCGAGAGGGTATTCCGAGGGAAAAAAAGGAAAGTTTTATTTTAAAAACTTTTTGAGAAAAAAAAAAGGGAAAAAAACTGGTAAAAAAAACTAACTGTTAAAAAAAAAATATTCATAAAAAAACAGACCGATGACTCCAACAGTGCGAGAAGGTATTCCGAGAAAAAAAAAAGGGAAATTTTATTTTAAAAATTTTTTTAGGAAAAAAAAGAGCGGGACGCTTAGCGGAGCGCGAGGTTTGAGGAAACTTAAAGTTTTATTCATAAAAAAACAGACCGATGACTCAAACAGCGCGAGAGGGTATTTCGAAAAAAAAAAAGAAAAGTTTTATTTTAAAATTTTTTTGAGAAAAAATGGTAAAAACTGTTAAAAAAAAAAAAGAAAAAAAAAAAGAACACCTTTCATTAATGTGGGGGTGGGACCGGGTAATTTTTTTTTAATGTGACCCGTTTTTGGGGGCAGGGCGGGCCGGGTCCCCCGGTAAATGTATTGTTTTAGAATTAGAATAAGAATATTGTATCAGCCAAAAGGTCATTAAGAAAGAGACCCAGGGTTGAGGTGTCACCTGGTTTATGCTCAGCAAAAACATTATAAAGTAGGCTGCAATGAACATGCAATGGGTATGTATCGTTTATGTTCACTCATAAACTATTATTTAGCTCATGTATTTGGTTTACGTATAGCTCTTGTTTTGTTTGTCAGGACGCGGTGTAGGTGACATGCCTTTTAATGATTCACAGTTCACAAATATATTGTAAATTTGTAACAGACTCGCAAGTACTAAACTAAAATACTAAAATAAACATAGCTAATACACAAATCATCGTCTCATTATGTAAAATTTACAAATATGTTCATAAATCAAAACAATAATTTAAATATGAATATCAGTAGTCTTATACATATAACATTATAATACAAAAGAATCATAGGAACAAAAAAAAGAGTACACAATATCACAATCTTGAAGAATGAATAATCAAATTTAGTTCCTGAAGAGACCAACAAATGATAAAAGCATAGACGAGCCAATCACAACTCCAGACATCGGGAAAGAAAATGCCGCTCCAGCGTCAGGAGATGGCGCGGGGGCGGTTGCTTGAGCTGACACTGCAGCCACCGCGGAAAGCGCCACGATAGCAAAAACTGAAGCTTTCTTCACAATGCTAACTTGGGCCATTTTTATAAGATGAAACTGTTTTATGTGATTGTGAAGAAAAATGGTTTAGGAGACGTTAGAGGCTTGTGTTTGTGAGTGAATTATTTGTGGTGTGGTGTTATGGTTTTTATAGGGCAAAAATAAAAGTTACAGGTTGTTTCATTCTCTTTTTAGGGTGGAGAAAC
>BQNB010026685.1:37171-58349 GCA_026074375.1 Tanacetum coccineum | reverse complement strand
TGATTGTTATTGTTAGAATTATTCTTTTTTCTAAAATCAGTAAGTTATCCAATCAGTTTAAAACATATGTCCACAATATACCCATTAAAACCACAATGTTTACACACCAAAGAAGGACCCCCATTGGGTCTTCTATTCTGATTATTTTTAGGTCTAGTCATATTAGAAGGAATAGGAGCATTTCTAGAGGTTGGGGTCCTCTGAAACATTCCTCTATTACTCACATTAGAATTAAACATGGATGACTGAGACCTCTAGGAGGTGCCAAAATTAGAACCAGAAACAACAACTGTGTGAGACTCCTCACTAGAGATAATAACATATACATTTCTAACATCAGGTAACGAATCTCAAGAGAGAATATTACTTCTAAATTGCATATAAACATCATCCAAACGCATTAATTTCAGTGATTGGTTATGCTAAAAAAATTCTCAGCAACATGACAAGTGCATCTTAGCAATTGAACCAAAGCATCAAATTATTTCCATAAAGCATTTAGTTTTTGATAATAATCAGCAATTAAAGATCCATTTCGACACAATGAGTTAATTTTATGATGCATATTAAATGTGACAGATCCTTAACTTTATCATATGTTTCTTTTGATTCTTGCCAGACATGATAAGCTCTTTTTGAAAAAAAATTGCCCAAGATAGAGCTCATGAATTATAGAGTTCAAAATCCAACCAAAAATAATAACATTGATTCTATCCCATTGTCTATCCAACACCTCATCAATATTTGATCTTTTGCAAGTAACATAGTACAAGACAAAACATTATAATTTGTATTTCCTTTAAGTTTAATAGACACAATAGTGAGAAAAGCATACTCATTAGGATGCAAATGCAATGGATGACTTAAATCAAGTTTACTAATAAGAGTAACATTTTCAATATCAAAATGATTAGACACTTCACTATACTCATTAAATAGATATTCAATATCATCATCATTAACAACTATAAAAATAGATATTCAGAACAAAGTTAATTAACAAAAAAACCAAGAGACCAAAAACCAAAAACTGATGCCAAACGCACACCAATCCTAGAGCAGAGTAGAGTTACTTGCTTCTCAAATGAAAGTAGGTCAAGGGTAATATAGACTTTTCAGGGTATGTGCTCAGAAAACCAACAATTTGCAATTAAGGTCAGGCACAAAAAAACACCAAACTCCTTTAAACATAAGTAATCCACTAATGAATACTCCACAACTAGACAAATAATCCTACCTATCATTTAGCAATGCAAACAGAAAATTAAAGTACTAAAAGAATAATGTGGGTGTGAGAGGTGTTACAAAGCACGTAATAAGTAATTACATCGAAAGACCAATCTTATTACTCTCTTGATTCACTGAGTCAACATAAGGAATAAGAACCAACAAAAATCCCACCCAGTTCCACCAAAGATCAATAACCAGAAGTTAATTGACCACCAGAACCTATATCAATCAAGAACCTTAAATTTTATAAAGTCTAATTTTTTTTTCAAAAAATTAGGCGTTTTCTAATAAAACTTGTCAGGAACAAGACTAGGTATATCAATTAACACAAGTTAATCGATCACAATAAGCTTTTAAAAGAAAATCCCAAAAAACCCTATTTTTCAAGAATTAGGCGTTTTGATAAAACCCTTTAAATCTGATAATTTCTACCACAAATTTATCAATTAAAACTTCTTAATTGACTTAGAAAACCCTTTAACTAAAAACGCCCAATTTAAAAAAAAACCCTAATTTTTTAGAAACGACATATAAAGAGCAAGTTTATGGAACATGGCTCTGATAGCAGGTAAAGAAACAAGATTAGATAGAAAATAGACCCAGTTGAATCTCAATTCAGCTTTATCAATGACATAATCAAATCATCATAATCAGCCACACAAGTACCACTGCTAATTAGGTGTACTCCTATTATCTTCAAGTTATAATAGTTCTATTACAAACAAATTTTAATATGTCAAAAAATATCACAACTAACAAAACTTAGAGAGAGAAAGAGAAAGAGAGAGATTTGAGAGAGAGTTTAGAGGCTGAGTTTTTAAAGAGAGAAAGGTTATCAGTTATGATCAATGCTTTGAAACCCGGTTTGACCCGGCTGGTTGAACCGGTTCCGGTCAAAAAAATAGGTCAAATTAAACTAGGTTTTATATTTTTGAAACCCGGTTAGACCCGCCGGGTTTGAAGTGTCCCGGGTCAACCCGGTTCTCGAGACCCGATTGGGTTTTAGTTTTTTCATGTTTTTTACAAATAAAACAAGTTAATTATATACAAGTCGATTATTTTGATGGTTTTTGGTTTGTATTTTTTCATCAAAATAATTTATAAAAATAAAAACTAAATATTATATTAAAATATATACTAAAGGAATAGCAAACAGAAGTTCCTCAGCCTGAGCCCTAATGACCAGTAATAAGGTTTTGGTTTTTGCATAAGTAATCCAAATGATTAAAACTATATCTAACATAAACCTGAATCACTTATTATAATGTAAAAAAAAAACAAATACTAATATATAAAAAGAATAACAAATAGCCCACTAATAAAATTATCTTAATGATGAATATCTCACTTAATTAAAAAAAGGTAATAAACTTATCAAAATGAAAAGGTTTCACATATAAAACAAAAGGTTATCAGTTATGATCAATGCTTTGAAACCCGGTTCGACCCGGTCGGTTGAACCGGTTCCGGTCAAAAAAATAGGTCAAATTAAACTAGGTTTTATATTTTTGAAACCCGGTTAGACCCGCCGGGTTTGAAGTGTCCCGGGTCAACCCGGTTCTCGAGACCCGATTGGGTTTTAGTTTTTTCATGTTTTTTACAAATAAAACAAGTTAATTATATATATTTGCGACGTAATTTTATTTTTACATATTCATGATTTATCTATATACTTTTTTTATAACATTGCAAATATTTTTTATTTTTTTGTTGTGAAAGACCGGGTTGACCCGGTGATCGAACCGGTTGAACCGGTAACCTAGTAACCCGGTGACTTGACTGACTCGATTAGAGACCCAGTTTTCAAAACATTGGTTATGATAATCCTAGTTGGAAAATCTAGCTTACAAAGCCTCGTCACTTGGACTTTCTTTACTTAATCATTCCAGCCCTTCATCTTTACAAACTTTGTCATGTCAAGCTAAAACCTTTTCATAACTACAAAACAAGAATACAAAAATTCAAGTTAGGCCCCTCAACTTATTTTCAGGCAAGGTTATAATTTTAACATGAATATGCCTTTTAAAGTTTGAATGTCTTTGTACTTTGTAGAAGCATTTCCTTGAAATACGACCTTTCATATCTTCACGGGTAATATTCTTTACGAAATTGTTGCCCATTTATAATTACATAGAGATGATTTGGACTTGTTATGATGACATGGAATTGAGATGGCATTTTTTTGCCACGTAGACAATCATTTATTGTTTAATACAGAGTGAAGATAGCTTAGGGTGCGTTTCTTTTTCCCTTATTAGGCCCTAGGGGGAGAGATTTCAGTCCATACATGACGAGTGTCTCCATGTTTAATATTCTAAGAAGCAGTGTCTATTTATTGCGTGCCTAAAAACAAGTTTGAGTTGAGAAGGGATCGGACATGAATGAAGCATCAATGACATCCAAGACGTACTGAAGAACTTCATATAAAGGTAGTTCTTACATTGGGGCTTGCTTTGATGATGGGTAGGCTTGTTGTGCTTTGGCCCTTCTGCTGGCTTTCATCGAGGTTTCATCAAAACAGGACCATTTTGAGGACTTTCTTTGTGATGGTTCATGTAGGCTTGGGTCTTTCATTCGGGCCCTATTAGGTGGGGCACCCTGTGGGCCAATGCGTATGTTGGGACTTAAAAGACTTCATGGATTCTTAGAAGTTACTACTGCTCTGGTACATAATGGAAATTATGCTAAGTGGTTAGTACTGGTAGTATAATGTTACCACTGCTAGTTACTACTGTTAGTATAATTTAGTATTGATAGCATAAAGTTACTGCTGTTAGTTAAAGTTAAGACTGCTAAGTGTTAAAGACTAAAATATAAGCTAAGTAGTTAGTGCTGCTAGTAGAAAATGTTAAGACTGCTAGTACAAGTTACTACTGTGAGTATATATTAGTACTGCTAGTACTAATATTACTATTGCTTATGTTTATTAGTGTTGCTGGTGAAAGGATTACAACTGTTTGAAGACTTTCTACTGTTAAGAGGATAAAGACGAATTAAAGAGATAAAGATTGTTTGGAGAACAAGAATACTTATAAAGATAAGTATTGAGATATTTTTGTACAAGATATACATAATGTATTTATTTAAAATACTACGTTTATGTTTAGAAAATATTAAGATATCTTAGGAATGTATTGTAAGCCGACTAGGACTCCTTAAGTCTATAAATGGAGGCTCTAAGGCATTAGTTAGGATATCAGTTTTGCACATAAGTCTTCATAGTTGTCAAAGTCGATTAAGAAAATCTTCTGTAGGTCTTTGGTCTTGGATCTGACTAGCCTTTGTAAGACGATAGACAACTTGGATAAATCCAAATTAACTATATGAGAGACACTGACTATGAATTATCAAGTGTTAATGCGGAATCTTAACACAAGAGTAAAGAAGAAACAACAATACTAATTTACTATAAAGCTCTATGCTTCTATATATTTCTCAAATCGTTGTTGTACATAACATTGTGCCTTAGGGTTCCTTTTATACACCAAGGAAACCCTAATGGGCTTTACAACCGTGTAAAAGGATAATACATATCCTTTCCTAAGATATCTCCTAAGATATCTCTAAGATAACTATTACTATTCTGTTTCATAAACAGACTTAACTATAAACAGAATTAACTATGACCAGTACTAACTTTAGTACTGCTAAGACTACCAGTACTAACTTAGTACTACCAGACTTAACTTAGTACTGCCAGTATTAACTCAATACTAACAGAACTAACTATTACTACCAGACTTAACTGTTATACTACCAGTATTAAGTCTGTTACAATCTATTTTCCCAACAATCCTCCCCTAACTTGATCTTCACTTGTGATCTTCAAGTTCCTTCAAAACATTCTTGAACTTTACTTTAAATACTTTAAGCTTCCTGAGGATGTTGTAAATAGAATTCTTCAAGTTGTTCTTGATCTGCAACACTTCAAGTCTTCTCTTGTTATCTTTGCAGCAACTATTCTTCAAGGGCTATCATCAATCCATCATAACTGCAACATTTGACATTTTGTACTTCAAAATCATAGAGTTCATCTATTTCTCATCACTTCCAGGTGGGATAATCCTGTGAAGGTGAATCATTGAAAATTTTAAATGGATTGATTGGTCCTCTTTACAGTTAGCCATTACTCTGGAGTAGTAGCCTTTGGCACCAGAAAGGTGTAATGTCCATGTTAACTGAAAACCTTTAACTCTCAGTACTTAAAACATGTGAGTTGAATACCAAATGGTTTTTTGGCAAACCATTACAGCCATCAACGGATTTGATATGCCTTTACCTGTAGCCGTTTGCTCAGGGCTAGTCAATCCTTTGGCACCTAGAAAAGGTAAATTCCATGGTGGATTGATAACCATGTCAACTCTTTGTACATGAAACTTGGTGAGTTGATATACCATCCACTTTTTGGTAAAGTGTCAACCATCTAATATGGATTTGCAATTTGTCTTTACCATAAGCCATAATCTTATGGACTAGTTATGGTTTTTCCACAGCCTTACCACAACCAAAAACTTGTGGCTAGCCAACTCTTACACTTAGACGATATAATGATTGAAAACCAACAACTTATTTGCAAGTTGTCAACCATAGAACGGATTTGAGAAGTCTTTACCAAGAGCCGTTTGCTCTTGGACTAGCCAGTCCTTATGTTGGTTAGACATGGTGAACTGATAACCATTTGTTGTGTTAGTGCATAGCACCTTCACCAAGTGTTATCCTTCTTATCTCCATCCTAGGCTTCTAACTTTACAAACTTCACTACTTCCTAATACCAGCTTGCTTTTCCATCATTTTCAACAATCTATAGCAATCCTCATTCATCTTTCCATCCAAAAGCTTCATTTTCAGCATAGTTTGACATACCTCAGCAGATAAAGGATACTTTCTTTCAGACAACATATAAACATCCATGGATTCTAAGTTCAAGCAATGTACCCTACAGGTATCATAATATCTCCAACTTATAATCTTTTGCTGTCCTAATTCACTCATATAGATCTGTATTAAGAGTCTTCAACATAATTCTTAAACATTTCCAAAATCCATTCTCTAACTTATCCTCTGGCCCATCCATCCCATATCTATTCATTACAATCCTATACAATTCAGTGAGATCATCTCTAGAAATAGACTTCAACATAGCACCAAAATTAATATAGACTATGTCAGTTCCATCTTCCTTAACTATTTGGTACACTCCTTTTTCTCCTTCCTTAATAATCTTATAGGTAGCTACACTAGGTGTTTTCATAGCTACAGGAACAGGATTAATTGGAGTTTCAGTACCTGTGGTAGACTCTTCATGCTCACCAACTTCATCGAATCTCCAGAGTCACTTTCTATCAACACTTGTATGCATTCCTTTCCTCCATCTAATGTTCTTCTTCAACTTCCTGGGTTGGCTCATCATCCTTTCTTCAACATCTTTATCATATTTAGTCTTTTTGGAGTCTTAGTCTGAAGCTCTTCACCAAATCTTTTTAAACTTGCTTTAGTGGCTTTCAAAACTTATTGGAGCCCCCCCCAAAAAAAGGACTCAACCTGGTTTCACAAGCTTGACAATTCTTCTTACTTTCTTCAAAACTCAATTTCTTCAGCTGAGATAACTTCATGTCCCTTGATTCTTCAAGTAGTTCATCATATAAGTCTTCAGCTGTGATTGGGTCATGGGCTTGTTTCTTTTAGCTCTAGCTCTTTCTTCAACAAAATACTTCTTTCTTTGATTCACGTTAGATCAACCATTTTCTTTGCAAAATCTTCTCCTTGAAGTTCACTTCCTAGCATGCTTTTTGACAACTCTGCATTAGCTTCAATCTTTGCTCTAATCAAATCCCAATCTTCATTTGTGTAATGCTGAGCTTCAAACTGAACTTGAGCTTTTCTTTTCTTCTGTTGCTCATTCAATTCTTCTTCTTCTGCAATTCTTTGTGCTAGGAGAGAGTCCAAATGTACTTCTTTAGCTACCTTTTCTTTTTGCAAAGTATCCAACCTAATTGCTTCAGCAAGACTAGCTTCCTCTTGTAGAATTTGTTCTTTTGACTTCTTTGGAGTCTCTTCACTGAGCATAGGAGCTTTCCCTTCTCTTTGTCCTTTATCTTGAGAAGAAGTGGACTCCTTAGTACCAACAGTACTAACTTGTTCACTAACAGTACTAAGTTTAATACTGCCAGTATTAACTCCTTCAGCAGTACTAACTTGTTCAGCACTAGCAGTATTAACCTGTTCAGCACCAGCATCAACTTCTTCTTGAAAATCCAAGCTTGAGACTACCTTCTTTCCTTTATCTCTTTTCTTCTTCTTGTTCACCTTCCTTGTCAATGGACTTGACTTAAAGAGCAACCTTGGAGAGAGTTTTGGCTGCTTCAAGAGTGTTTGGACTTATATCTTCCACTTGTTCCTCCCCTGAAGTATTGACTTAGTTGTAGGAGGAGTAACCGTCCTATGTACCTGAAGGAATCTAGAGGATCATCTTGACTTTTCCTCCCCTGAACCTCAGGTTCTTCCTCTTCAGAGTCTGTCAAAACCAAATTCCTCCTTTTCATAAACCCTTCCAACTTCTTCACCTTCTTGACTAACTTCACTATGGCATTTCCCATGGTCAGCTTGGTTTGTTTGAGATCCATTTCCAGGCTGTCAATTCTTGATATCAACTTAGGAACTTCATGAAGTAAATCATCCATAGGCATTTGACTTGAAGCCTGTTCTTGTGGTGGTGAGAAGTGGTGGTGGACAGGAGATTGCTCCTCATAGATGTGCTCAAGTGGTGTAGGTTCAGTGTTAGGTGGTGGTGTAGGTGTAGTGATAGGTGGTGGTGTAGGTGTAGGGATAGGTGGTGGTGATTGTACTTGAGGTGTTGATGAGGATGGTTGGGATTGAGCCACAGCAGCATGTTCTTGTCCTGCAGTTGGGTTAGTAGCAACAAGTAACATAGAAGGCAATAAAGGTCTTGGTGCCCCTTGAAAACCCCTTTTCATATTCCCAAAGATCTTTTTGGTCAGGCTCACAGCTAGATAAAGGTGTTTGTTTTCTGTTTGAATATTCAAAATCATTTGCAGAAAACGGGGATACATCAAAAACTTTTTCTTGCTCTTCAAATTTGCCACCATACCATCAAAAATAAGTTTCGAAAAATTATAAACTCTACCAGTGGAGAGACAGATCAAAGCAGTAGCAATATTGCTACCAAATTGATCCCATCCACCACTTTTAGAGCTTATACAGTGTAAAAGATGGTGGACTAAGTATCGCCATTGGGGTGTGAAGAAACTTTTCCAAAAGGTAAAGGTTCCATCAGTAGGATACCCTATTTGCCCCATTCCCTCAAAAAGGTCATCATTAGGCAACATTGTAATTCCTGTGGCGTCATCTAATTGAAGTGAATCCCTAATTGACGCCTCAGAGATTGTGTACCTTATGGTATCAATGGTTGCATTAATTTCTAAAGACCCATCAGCTTTAGTATTGGCGATAGCACTCTGCCAAAATTGTTTCACAAGAGAATCATAGATAGTTGGATTTGCAGTTGAAGCTTTTGTGAGGTTGGAACCTCGAAGAAAATCCACTATCTCAGCAAACCCTGCACTCTCGTCAGGCTTGCGCAAAAACCCCACTTGATTGTGTTTGTCACAATACTTTAATTGAGCCATTGGACAATCGTATGTAGATACTTGGGTTTTTATGTGAGTGTTATTGTAGATGCTGGTAACAGAACTCTTGACTATTTTTGTTATAAAGGAAATTTTTACTTCGCAAAAGAAAAGGAGATAGCAATAAAAATAAAAGTATGAAAGAGAAATCAAACTTTATCTATATATAGCTACTCTGTTGTACGACTATTGCGCCGTAAAAATCTCTAACGGTAACATTTAAACAGTGATAAAACAGAAAAAGTCAAATTTCCCGCAACCAGCATTAACAATAACCTACCAGTATTAACAATTTACACTACCAGACTTAAGTTTGGTCAAACAGAATTAATTAAGAGTCAACCCGAATTAACTCTTTTTCAACCAGAATTAAGTATGTATGAAAAATGGTCAATTGTTAAAAACCTTGGCACTCCTCCCTTTCATCCATGCTATGCCTGCAAAAGTAGTCTAAAACAAAGAAAGACAAATTGCAAAAATTGTATAAACAGAATTAATGAAAACTAACTACCCGAATTAACTCTACTTAACTACCAGTATTAATAAGACATAACTACCAGGATTAAAATTAAATAACTACCCGAATTAACTCTACTTAACTACCAGTATTAATAAGACATAACTACCAGGATTAAGATTAACTAACTAACAGTATTAAGATTACTTAGCTACCATAATTAACAAACTATACAACTAAGCCTCCCCTTAAATGTTGCTATGGGTTGATCATTCCAATGCTAACCACCAAGTAATTAAACCGTGGTCCATCAAATGGTTTGGTCAACAAGTCAGCGACATTTAAGTCTGTGTGGATCTTCTCCACACTTATGAGCTTCTTCTCATAACAATCTCTTATGAAGTGGTGACGAATCTCGATGTGCTTGGTCTTAGAATGATAGACTGGGTTCTTCACAATGCAGATTGTGCTTTCATTATCAATGTGGATTTTGGTATTCATGAAGTTGAAACCATAGTCCAGCAATTGATTTTGAACCCACAATACTTGTCCACAGCAATTTGCAGCAGCTACATATTCAGCTTCAGTTGTTGAAGTGGCTACAATTGTCTGTTTCTTACATTGCCATGAGATAAGTCTTTGTCCAAGAAATTGACAACCACCTGTTGTGGATTTCCTGTCAAGGTTGGATCCACCATAGTCACTATCAGAGAATGCTTCCAAATCAAAGGGTGATTCCCTAGGATACCATAACCCCAAGTTTGGTTTGCCCTTGAGATACTTGAAGATCCTCTTGACAGCATTGAGATGAGAAGTCTTTGGAGTTACCTGAAAACGTGAACAAACACATACTGCATACATAATATCAGGTCTAGAAGCAGTTAAGTACATGAGGGAACCTATCATAGATCTGTACAAGTGTACATCTACATCAAAAGCTTCCTCATCCTTTGTCAAAGGCAATTTGGTCTCCATGGGTGTGATTGCAGCTTTCACATTCACAGACCAATTTCTTGGAGTATCTCAGCTACTTACTTCTTGAGATATGAAGTTTCCTCCCTTGTTCTATTGACTGTGGTCTAGAAAAATGTGAGTTCACCCATGGAACTCATTTGAAATCTGCTTTTCATCAAGGCTTCAAACTCAGCACACCAAGACTTGTTGGTAGAGCCAAAAATGATATCATCAACATACACTTGAACTAGCATGATATCCTTTTTGTCTCTTTTAATGAATAAAGTCTTGTCAATTGTGCCCCTCTTGTATCCATGCTTCTCTAGGAATGTTGATAAAGTAGCATACCAAGCTCTAGGGGCTTGGTGCAGTCCATACAAAGCTTTGACCACCTTATAAACTTTTGTAGGATGATCAGGATCAACAAAACCAGGAGGTTGTGAGACATAAACCTCTTCATCTATAGTGCCATACAGAAAAGCACTTTTAACATCCATTTGGTAAACTATGAACCCCATAAATGAGGCAAAGGCCAAAAACAACCTGATAGCTTCTATTCTTGCCACAGGAGCAAAAACCTCATCATAGTCAATACCTTCTTCCTGTGTGTACCCTTGGGCCACCAATCTTGCTTTATTCCTCACAACCACACCTCTTTCATCTCTTTTATTTCTGTAGATCCACTTGGTGCCAATCACTTTCATTCCGTGAGGTAGATCTACAAGAACCCACACTTGTTGTAGCTTGAATTGTAACAGTTCTTCTTGCATGGCTTGAACCCAACTGTCATCTTGTAAAGCTTCAGCAATCTTTTTAGGTTCCTCTTGAGATAGAAAACATGCAAACAAACAATGCTGTTGATCTTTGTGATTGTTTCTTTGCTGTTTTTGAGTATGACTGAGAAGAGCATGAGCTCTTGATTTGTTCTGCACTTTGCTCCTAGTTTGTACAGCAGACTTATGATCACCAAGTATTTGACTTTTTGGATGAATACTATGAATCCTAAGTGTAGGAGTAGGACTAACTTCAATTTCTGTAGGAAGACTATTGAAGTCAGTTATCACACCTTCCTCATCATAAGATGCCTCATCAAAAATTCCTGTCTCAGGCTTGTGAAAGATTTCGAGCTCTGGCATAAGTGAATCATCATGATCAAGCCTACCAGTATTAACTGTCTGACTACGAGTATTAAGTGAGTTAGTACTGGTAGTGTTGTTTTCAGGGATATTCCCTAAATGCTTTAGGGAAATTTCTTCCAACTCTCTTCTAAAAGCTTGAATCTTAGGATTGGTAGAGGAATCCTTCATCTCTGTTTGAGGTTCTGTCAAGGTCTCCTCTGGCTTTGAATTTGTGGAAGATGTCCTTGATGCACCTTTTTCTTCAGGGATCTTGACAGCTGAAGGCACAACAATAATCTCCACTTCCTCATCTTTTTCCTCAGAAGCAATTGAAGAACCTGCACTGTTAGTTTCCTCTGAAATACCTGCATGGTTAGCTTGATTCTCCAAAGATACAGGAATATAGTTCATAGAGTCAGTAAGATAGTCAATATCAAACATCCATCTATATCCTACTCCTTTGACATTGGGTTTTTCTTCAAGAAAATTAACATGCAGATTAACTTCTACTCTTTTGGTTACTAGATTGTAAACCCTATAGGCTTTGCTGTTTAGAGAGTAACCAACTAAGAATCCTTCATCAGATTTTCTATCAAATTTTCCAAGCACACTAAGAGTATCTAGGATGGTTACATGACACCCAAAAGGTCTTATGTAGCTTATAATTGGTTTGTGGCCAAATAAAAGCTCATATGGAGTTTTGTGTTGAGGTTTTGTCACTCTAACCCTATTGAAAATATAGCAAGCAGTACTAACTGCTTCAGCCCAAAAGGTGGTTGGTAAGAGTGAATCTGCTAGCATAGTTCTAGCAGCCTCAATTAGGGTTCTATTCATCCTCTCAGCAACTCCATTTTGTTGTGGAGTTCTGGCATTACTGTACTCTTGTTTTATTCCCTTGTTGCCACAAAATTCAAGCATATCTCTATTCTTAAATTCTGTGCCATTATCTGACCTAATGATCTTAACTCTATGACTAAGTTGGTTTTCAATCTGCCTAATAAAGGTCTGAAGTATGCCACTAGTTTCATCCTTAGAAGCCAAAAAGAATACCCAACAAAATCTTGTACAATCATCAGTGATAACAAGGCAATAACTTGCATGATTTATGCTTCTCACAGAAGTGGGACCAAAAAGATCCATATGCAAGGTGTGAAGTGGCTTGGTGATCAATCTTTCTAACTTGGCCTTGCAAGAGGCCCTATGTTGTTTGCCTTTATGGCAAGCAACACATGTGTGGTCATTTTTGAAAACCTTGGAAGGTAAACCTCTTACAAGGTTTCCCTTCACAAGTTTGTTTAGATTTTTAAAGTTGATATGACCCAATCTTCTATGCCACAATTTAGATTCATCAGATGTGGCCTTAGCAATCAAACAGGCAAAACCTTTAGCAGGAGAAGGTGTCTTCATGTCAAAACTGTACATGTTGTGATGTCTAGGGACCTTTAAGAGTATCTGATTTTCATCAGGCATCTTAAAGTCAGAGGACACCACAAGACATTCAGTCTCAGTAAAAAGAACCTTATGCTGCTTATCACAAATTTGTGATATTGAGAAAAGGTTAAAATGCCCTAATTCTTTCACAAAGGACACACTGTCAAAATCTAAATTGCCTACTCTTATTCTACCTTTACCAGAGATGTAGCCTTTGCTACCTCCAAAGGTAACAGATCCCCCATTTTTAAACATTGCATCATGCAAAGGGTTTTCATGGGACATTTATGTATACATTACTTGTTGCATTAGTTGAGTATACTAGATGCTGCATGGTTCACATACGTGTTTATAATATATTCAGTATATTATTATAAGTCTTATATATGTGCTAATGTAAAATCTATTTGTGTGTTACAGATTTAGTCATGTCTTCACAGCAACACCGAGGTTACTACACATCTGTCTACACCGATTACTGTGCCAGGGAGGTTATTTTGTGGAGCAGACGAGGAGCTGTCCCCGGACGAGGGTTCTCCACGAGTCATCGTAGACATATACGATGGACTCCTTAAGCAGCCCGGTACCCCGCCAACCGTCTCCGGACTATGTGCCAGGACCGTGAGCACTCCACCGACTACCCGTATAGTGTGTCCCGGTCCTGAGCACACCACCCATCACTACCGTGAGGTAACCATACATTACCTGAGCCTGTGTTAACCCCGAGTACTTAGTGGCCATCCGTTGATGAACACCCATGGAGGATCAGCCTCTACCTGCTAACGCCTCACCCTTAGCCCTATCACCAGGCTACGTGGAGGATTCCGATCCGGAGGAGGATCCAGAGGAGGATCCGAAGGAGGATCATGCTGATTACCCTGCCGATGGAGGGGATGATGATGACGAGCCCTCCGATGATGATGATGATGATGACACAGGGGATGATGATGAGGAGCCCTTTGAGGATGAGGAGGATCACGAGGAGGAGGAGCACCTAGCTCTGGCCGACTCTTCTGCTATACCTATTACTGACAACTGTTCCATCAGCCAGAGGACAAAGCATTGAAACTGACGAGGCTTGCACTACACCTGGTACCACACCTAGACGGCAAACGGCCAGATGATCGGACAGACCTCATAACCACCTGTACCATTGCGCCATCTGTAGGCGGAGGTCGATAAGACATATTGCCTTTACCCATTTACCACCACCATCGTCTCTCCACTTACTGCACTATCATCTCCACTACCTCAGATTCCCTCACCACCACTACCACCTCCACCATCATCACTACATTTACCACCACCTATACCCACATCATTACCATTACCGTTATCTCCACTACCACTATTACCAGCCTTACTATTCATACCACCAGACGGACCGTAAGGTAAAATGTAGGACACTGGCCCCGACCGACCTACCACCTCGTAAGAGGTTATGTCTGACTGCTCCCGCACCAAGGGAAGAGGAGTAGGATAGAGTTCGAACGACTGCCCCTAAGACCTAAGGGTTATCGACACTTTGTTATGCGAGTTAATACGACTAAAGAGCCGAGGATATCTGTCTATGGCAATTAGATGATGTTTAAGGTAGACTCCGACATAGGCTGTAGATTGGTGGTGGCACCAGAGACGACCCTCGAGGGGTCAATATAGGGTGCCGAAGCACTGCTGTCGGTGCAGGAGCAGAATACTTCAGGAAATTTAGGCAGATATTGAGGACACTTAGGGCAGGCAGACTCAGATATATCAGAGGGTTGACATATTGGCCGGGGATAGACAGTTTCACTATGAGACTGCACGACTATTAGACCAGGAGGCCCCAGTTTTCCCGAGGCGGCTTGGCACATTCCTTTGGGTTTAGTTCGGGCCATTTTACTATGAACTACAAGCAAATAGGACTCATAACCCAGATGCAAGGGTATCGTAATCTGCCTCACATAGTCACTTTGATTACGTACATGAATACACATGTTTCATCACTACACAAGGACAAGTTTCATCGTGCTATGGACATATTTATACAGGCACTGTCACAATAAAAGAAAGACTGATCAATATTAAAATCGGGCAAGAGGTCAGACCTCAGTAGGATGAGATCGCGAGGCGTCTGTGGTAGTATCAGCTAGATTACATTTTCACATTTTTAATTCATAGCTATCATTTAGTTAGCACGTCTAAGTATTATTTGGTTTTTATGCCCAGCTAGCACGACATTAGGACTTGTATTTATTCATTCTTGTATCATACAACTCATTTAGAGTTTTCCCGTTATATATGAGTTTGTATTTGTCCATGTCGACTCAAATTCTGTTATGTATTGTGATCCCAATCATGTTATATAATCACTGTGTGATGTGATCTTGTTATATATAATGTGTTGTATTATGTTATGTCAATCTCAATTCTGTTATGTGTTGTGATCCCAGTCATGTTACATACTCACTGTGTGATGTGATCTTGTTATATATATGTTGTACCCATGTCACATTGTGATGTTTATGAAAACTCACGTGTTTTATATTGTTGTGATTAGAACAATATGCCGCCAAGAAGATCCCCTGCTACTGCAAGGGCTGCTGCTGCGACTGCTACCCCTATGACAGCTGCTGCTATTAAACAGCTAATCGAAGCAAGAGTGTCTACAGCACTTGCTAATCATGATACTCTTCGAAATAGCATAAATGGTCATGGCAACGGTAGCCTCAATTCTGGCACTAGAACTAGAGGAAGTACACGCACTCCGCGTGAGTGTACGTACAAAGATTTTCTGAATTGCCATTCCCATACTTATAATGGTACTAAATAGTGGTTGTGTTAGCATAATGGTTTGAAAGGATGTTGAGAAGATGGAATCAGTGTTCCATATCAGCAATTATGCTGTAGAGAACCAAGTTAAGTTTGCTACATGCACTTTTCTTGGAAATGCTCTAACATGGTAGAACTCCCACATGAAGACTGTCACTCAAGATGTTGCTTATGCTATAGACTGGAAGGCACTAAAGAAGATGATGATAGTTAAATACTACCCAAGGGGTGAAATCAAGAAGTTTGAAATTGAGCTCTGGAACCTAAAAGTAAAAGGTACTGATGTCGCAAGTTACACTCTGCGTTTTCAAGAGCTTGCACTGATGTGTGGAAGGATGTTCCACGAGGAATCAGAGGAAGTTGAGAAATATGTTGGTGGACTTCCTGATATGATTCGGGGAAATGTAATGTCATATCAACCCAAGACGATGGAGAAAGCAATTGAGTTTGCCAATGATCAGATGGATCAAAAAGTCCTCACTATTACTGAAAGGCAAGCTGAGCAGAAGAGGAAGTTGGAGTTTAATGCTGGAAACAATCAGGGGCACCAACAACAAAACAAGAGACAGAACACTGGGAGGGCTTACACTGCTGGGCCTGGTGAAAAGAGGGAGTACACGGGATCATTGCCCTTGTGTACAAAATGCAACTATCACCACAAAGGTCCATGTGCTCCCAGGTGTAATAAGTGCAAGAAGATCGGTCATCTGGCTCGTGACTGTAGGAGTTCTGGTCCCAATGGTAATAATAACAATCGTGGGAACTTCGGGACAACTCAGAATGCTGTCACTTGTTATGAGTGTGGTGTTCAGGGGCACTTCAAGAAAGACTGCCCGAAGCTGAAGAATGGAAACCGTGGTAATCAACGTGGGAATGGCAATGCACCAGCCAAGGTTTATGTGGTGGGCAATGCGGGAACAAACCCGGACTCCAACGTCGTTACGGGTACGTTCCTTCTAAACGACCGCTATGCTTCTATCTTATTTGATACTGGTGCCGATAGAAGTTTTTTGCTGGACTATAACCGTTTCAAAAAGTTGTATTATAACAATGGAATTTACACGGGGACATTCATATGTGCATACATTCATGCATTACACTACTTGTTGCTTAGTTGGTGGACTAGATGCATTCATAAATTAATATAAGTTATAATTATAAATGTATATTCTCTAGAGCCTTATATAATATACTATATAAGTTATGACTGCTGGTCCAACCGTCATGTCAGCTTGATTCTGCCGTTACCTATCACGTTGTTCACTCTGAGGGCTCAGATTTGGAAGTATTCCAATCTGAGGATCCTTACGAAGGGGCGCAAACAGTTGTTGGAGCAGGCACCACGTTCTCCAGAGTATGTACCGGAGAACCATATACCAGTGTACATTCCTGAGCCTGAGCATCCTGAGGATTTAGTGCCAGCTGAGGATGAGGCACCTATACCTCCATTACCACCATCCTTTCTAGCTCCACGGATTCGACCTCTTAGTCCTAGAGCACTCGAGGTTGAGATGAGAGATATAGCATCAGCCTACTATCATTCACTACACCCATCAGGGACCCCACCATTGTTACCTATCCCTCTACCTGCACCATCTACTAGCCGCAGAGCTGATATTCCCGAGGCTGACACGCCGCCTCGGAAGAGACTACTACTTACTACTCCCAGACCTGGGTGTGAGATTGGAGAGAGTTCTGCTGCTGCTGCGAGACAGCCAGGACCCACTATAGAGACCAGACTCCTAGATACTGAGAGGAGGATTATGACCGCCTTAGAGTTGGTCAACAGGAGGATCACCTACCAGGTAGATGTTTGCACTAGAGAGAGTTCAGAGTTTTGTACACGACATCACGATGCCCAGACGGATCGTGCAGCTGTGAGAGCTGAGATTGAGGTATTGAGGAGAGAGAGACTTGCTTACGAGCAAGAGGGTATGGAGACTCGTCAGGCCTTGGCTAGGTCTGAGGCTCACTGCAGGACATTAGAGGCGCGAGTTACAGTATTAGAGACTGATGCGCGTCGCCACGAGTGGCAGCGTCAGGCTGCAGATGATCTTGCTGTTCAGTATATCATGCGTACCCAGGCCCTGGAGGCTGGAGCACGCGTTGACACATTGGAGGACACTGGTAGCAGTTCCTAGACGTTGGTTATGATTGTATATGCTATGCAGTCTGTTAAGTTTTATGGGTTACTCCCAGCTAGCAGGCGGTATAGATCTTTTGTTTTGGTTAGCTATCCTGTATAGATCTTTTATTTCTGATTAGCTATCCTGTATAGCCTACTAAGTATTACGGGTAACTCCCGGCTAGTATGGCTTTAGGTTGTATATATTCTTTTGTAACCTAATCAAGGTGATCATTTTGTATCTAAACCAATCATGTATGTTTTCCAGTTATATATGGAATGGATGTATTATGTCATGTCTATAATCGAATTTGTGGTGAATGAATGTCGATTTGGTTATATCATTGTTACTTACAATTCAATTGTACATTTCACTGTGTGATGTGATCTCACTTTATTTATCATGGATATGTCATGTCATGGTTATGATTTTATGAAATCTAACGGATATTGTATTTTCTTATGATTGAAGAAAATGGCACCAAAGCGAGCTACAAGGTCAACGCCGACCACAACAACAACACCAGCCACAACCACTACGGTCACAAATGCCCAACTCCAAGCTATGATTAACGAAGGTGTCAGTGCCGCTTTGGCCGCACGTGACGCAACCAGGAATGGCACTGATAGCCATTCTTCAGGAACGGGTGTCAGGGGATCTGAACGCGTTGCCCGAGAGTGCACTTACCAGGATTTCATGAAGTGCAAACCTCTGTATTTCAAGGGCACCGAGGGAGTGGTTGAGTTAACCCAATGGTTTGAAAGAATGGAGACTGTCTTCCGAATAAGCAACTGCTCGGTGGAGAACCATGTCAAGTTCTCAACTTGTACTCTTTTAGCAAGTGCTCTAACATGGTGGAATTCCCATGTTATGACTGTTACTCATGATGTTGCCTATTCAATGACTTGGGTCGATCTAAGGAAGAAGATGACCGACAAATATTGTCCACGTAACGAAATGAAGAAGCTTGAGGCGGAATTGTGGAACTTAAAAGTGATAGGTACTGATGTGGTCAAATACAACCAACGCTTTCAGGAACTAGCACTTCTCTGTGTGAGGATGTTCCCTGAGGAGTCAGACAAAATTGAAAGGTATGTCGGGGGATTGCCCGACATGATCCATGGAAACATCGTAGCTTCAAAACCAAAGACAATGCAAGAGGCCATTGAAATGGCCACTGAACTGATGGACAAGAGAGTCAGTACCATGGCGGAAAGACAAGCTGAAAACAAGAGGAAGTTAGAAAACACTTCTCGAAACAACCAGAACCAACAACAACAACAAAACAAGAGGCAAAACACCGGCAGGGCATACACTGCTGGATCGGGTGATAAGAAACCATATGGGGGATCTAGACCCCTATGCTCAAAGTGCAATTACCACCATGACGGTCCGTGTGCTCCAAAGTGCTATAAATGCAACAAGTACGGTCACATCTCCCGTGACTGTAGGGATACGGGAAATGCCAACAACCTTAAGGGCACCGGATCGGGTCAAAAACTTACTTGTTTTGAGTGCGGAGTTCAGGGACACTTCCAGAAGGATTGTCCAAGGCTGAAGAACAACAAAGGCAACCGTGGTAATCAAGCTGGGAATGATAGGGCTCCAGCGAAGGTGTATGTGGTTGGAAATGCGGGGGCAAACCCGGACAATGTCGTTGCGGGTACGTTCCTTCTAAACAATCGTTATGCTTATATCTTGTTTGATACGGGTGCCGATCGAAGTTTTGTGTCTACTGCATTTAGCTCCCAAATTGACATCACACCATCTACCCTAGATCACTATTATAATCGGGTTAAACACTATACTTAAGGCTTGCACATTAAACTTCCTAAACCACCAATTCAACATAAACTTAATGCCAGTAGAACTTGGTAGATTTGATGCTATAATCGATATGGATTGGTTGGCGAAACACCAAGCGGTCATTGCGTGTGCCGAAAAGATTGTTCGCATCCCCTGGAAAAATAAAACCTTAATCATACACGGTGGTGGAAGTACCTAGGGAAATGTAACACGATTAAACATCATTTCTTGCACTAAAACGCAGAAGTACATGGAAAAAGGCACAGAAGTACATGGAAAAAGGATTTCCTGTCTTTTTGGCAGATATCACTACAAAAGAGGTTGAAGACAAGTCGGAGGAGAAGCGACTTGAGGACGTACAAATAGTTCAAGACTTTCCCGAAGTATTTCCTGAGGACTTGCCGGGTCTTCCTCCGACTCGACAAGTGGAGTTTCAAATTGATTTGGTACCTGGTGCTGCACCGGTAGCACGGGCACCTTATCGATTGGCGCCTTCCGAAATGAAAGAGTTACTGAGTAAATTGAGAGAGCTTTACGACAAAAGGCTTTATAAGGCCTAGTTCCTCACCCTGGGGAGCTCCGGTACTCTGATTTCCCGTTTGTCGCAAAAAGAAGGCGGTCTTTCCGGATGTGCATTGATTACCGGGAACTGAATAAATTAACGGTGAAGAACCGTTATCCGCTCCCAAGAATTGATGACCTATTTGATCAGCTCCAAGGGTCGAGTGTCTACTCGAAGATTGACTTAAGATCAGGTTATCACCAATTGAGGGTTCAGGAAGAAGACATTCTGAAAACTGCCTTCAGAACGCGTTATGGTCATTACGAATTTCAAGTTATGCCGTTTGGTTTGACAAATGCACCTGCTGTGTTTATGGACCTCATGAACCGAGTGTGTAAACCATATCTGGATAAATTCTTGATTGTCTTTATTGACGATATTCTGATTTATTCGAAGAACAAGCAAGAGCACGAAGAGCATCTGAAGATAATATTGGAGTTGCTGAAGAAAGAGGAGTTATATGCCAAGTTTTCCAAATGTGAATTTTGGATTCCTAAGGTACAGTTCCTGGGTCACGTGATCGATAGTGAAGGAATTCATGTGGATCCAGCCAAGATTGGACATCTCCTTAGTCACCAACGGAGATTCGTTAATTTTTAGGTCTTACTGGTTACTATCGAAGGTTCATTAAAGGTTTTTCAAGGATCGCCAAAATTATGACCAAGCTCACCCAGAAGAAGGTTAAGTTTGAATGGGGCGATAAACAAGAAGCAGCTTTTCAACTGTTGAAGCAAAAGTTGTGCAGTGCACCAATTATAACACCCTGTGTTTTCAAGTCATTGACGACGTCGATAAATGTACTATTTATTTTTAGTGTTGTACGCGTTTGCTTGTAATTTCATGAATTAAGTTTAAATCGCGTAAACTAAAAATTAGCGTTCAATGTAAACGGGTATCAAACAATTAAATATTTACATCAAGCAAGGGTTATATAATTATTTTGAGAATAATTATTAACTTTGTTCATTTTATTTTTATCGGATACGTTAAGTGTATACGTTTCGCGATAAATTGCGTTTAGGCACTCCCGGAACCAC